>LPNX010872318.1:0-27574 GCA_001517045.1 Pseudotsuga menziesii | reverse complement strand
GTTATTTATTCAATAAATATATAGAAGTTTGTTTTATATCAAATATATTGTTTATATAACTTTTCCCTAGGTTTACTTATGTAAAGTTGAACACTTATTTAATCTTTTATAATTCAATAAAGATATAAAGTCTGTAAAGATTTACATCCTTTTTTTTATGTTAGATTTCCAAGTGTATGCAACGAAATTAAATTTAGTTTTTTCTTTTTTTTAATTGCTTTAGACTTCTTTTTGTTTCTCTTTTAACTTTGTTGTAAGACTTTATTAATAAAATAAATTAATGTATTTAATATTTATTCTTTTGTTTGAACTTATTCTTCACAAGCTTTTTTTTATCATTTTAAATAACTATTTACATAATTTATTTTATTCCGTTTCAATATTTCTTTGCGTAATTTAATTTGTTCCATTTCGGCGAAAGATTCTGGACTTCATCAACTTTATTCAAATTTAAAACTCATTACAACTAGGTATGTTTTCACTCATAATCTTAGTTTATAATCTTGATCTAACAAGTGCTAATGGGATCTTCACAACAGGTGGCAGACTGAATGGACGACGGGCGATAGCAAAAATCATATACATAATAATTTATTTGTTCCAAAATGCGGATCCAATTTATTTGTTCCAAAATGTGGATCAGGGATCTTCACACATGGACAATAGGTGATAGCAAGTGGAGTATGCCGCGGTCACTGCCTTTACCCATCAATGGAATATATCAATCGAGAGGCCTGGTTGGCGAGCTGATTTTTTCTTGCATTTTCAGTTGGAGAGAATGCTGAGCTTGGTGATCAATTTCCTTACAGGGTTGTAGTGTATTCAGTAAGGTTTCTGACTTCACTATGTCTGTTTTCTTATTGATGCGTTAAATTCCTGCAATTTGTTCTAGCATTACGGCCATTTTTGTCCAGGCTATGGAGTGTTTGTTTTTGTTGAATCCTGCATCAATCTCAACTCGTTTTAAAGTGTTCTTTCCCGATTTGGTCGCTTCTTTATATATTTCTTCAAGCTTCAGCGAAATTCTCGCCATCCTTTCACTCATTCTTGTTTTTGTTGAATCTTGCATCAATCTCAACTCATTTTAAAGTGTTCTTTCCCGATTTGGTTGCTTCTTTATATCTTTCTTCAAGCTTTGGCGAAATTCTCGCCATCCTTTCACTCATTCTGTAGCGTCTTGACCACTTTGGAGGTTATTCTACTGCTTTAACCGTTTTTTTTGCAAATGCAGACAATTGTCCCTTATACACACGGGGACTTCACTTAGTGAACATCTCACATAGCACGTGCGATCATGGGATATTAAAGAATACCCTTAATTTCCATAGATATTGACCCAAACTCTTTTTGTTGAAACCCCCTCCCAATACTTAAAACCTCCTCCCCACCCCTTTTTACACCTCAATCCTTATAAACCACCCTACCAACCCCCACCTTAAACCCCTCACCCCCCCAATACCTGCAATATATTGGTTCAATTTTTAATAATTTTAAAACCCACAATATGAACTAACGTGATAGGATATTGGTCAACAAGTGAAGCCCCTGTGCTTATACATAGCACGAACTTACTTGTTTCTTTACCTGCATGTGTAAATGACGGGTTCCTTTTTACTCTGTCATGTTTTATACAGTTCATGCACTACAATTTGTCATGTTTTATACCGTTCACGCACTGCAATTCGAATCAGGACATATTTTAATGCCTTGAAAAGCCACTCGTGGGGTTTTCGTCGATATGGCCTAGTAATATCTTAGTAGCGGTGGTTTTACAGGGTATTTTAATATGTGCAGGGTCGAATGGTAGTGATTTTGTGGCTCAGCAAGACATTAATTAGGACACTTTAACGAAGTAAGTTTGGAATGTTTTTGTGATAACATGTCATTATGTGTCATTCCTTCTGCATCATGGTTTTAACTATTGCCATTAGTTTTTGTTCTTCCCACGAGAACACACTATTCAAGGGGTTTGGGACTCAGGTAGGTTGGTCTTCATTTTAACGGCTAGATGACAGTGCCAGCCTGTCTCTTCCACACTCTGCTTCCTTCTTGGTTGCCTTCTCTTGCGATATTCGCGAAGGTAAAACGCCAAAACGGACAAGAAAGATTTCAAGGTTAAACTACATTGTGAGATGTTTTAGGATTCATTGCTATTTCAGATAATGAGGATTTAACTTGGGCGGCCAAAGAACATTTTTATAATTTTACTTGGCAGCTCTCGGATGTAGGCAGGGCAGAGCCCACTAAAGAGAAATAAGGAAGGAATCTGTATCTATCATTTTCCACATGCTTTCCTTCAACTGCAAAAATCCAACCTTGAAGCCGCTTTCCAAGAACATTTTGATAATTTTGCAGCTCATTACTCACGGTAGATAAGGGAGGAATCTGTACTTGTCATTATCTATAACGGTGAAATCTGTATTTATCATCATCCATGAAGGAGAAATCTGTATTTATCATTTTCCTTTTCATTGCCAGAAGCATGTACGAGGGACCGTCGACAGAGAGGGCTTTGCTCAGAAGGAACTCCAACTTTAGACTCGCGAAAAGGTGGTCGGGACCGTATTTTGCGGCCCAAAATTGATGGGAATCAGAGGTAAATTCACGATGCTTTACATAATCTGTAAAGAGAAATTTCATGTTGTTCAACCAGATCGTTAAATGTGCTGTTTGAATGTTATGTGATCGCGTGAAAGGTTTCTTAAATGAAGTGACCAAGATCTTGGAATGCAAGTTTGAAAAATAAAATCAAGCGGCCAAATCCTAACGACACATGGTTTACGGCGATCGCATTTTGATGCATTTGCACTGCGGCTTTTGCTTTTATTTTGTGTGTTTAAGAGAGAGAGGAGCTAAGAGATTTGTTTCGAGGGCCTTTTTCAGTGAGCGTTACTGGAAAATATTCATTTGAAGGAGTGGCTGATCATTCAGAAAAACTACTTATGTGATCTGCATCATGCTGGCGTGCATTGCGTGTTCGAATAGCATCTGAATTACGAGACATAGAACGGGTTGCCGAGCCTGAGCCTGAAAATGGACGAAACGATTCGCTGGAAGGTGGGCAAGTGGAAATCTGAACGTTCAAATTCAGTCTTTGAATTATAAATTACATAATAATAAAATATAATAAATGATGATGTCATAGTAGCTGTGTGTCAAGTGAAAACCAGATACCAAACTCCAAGGCTGACATCATTCCTTATTGGCCAATTAGAAGTTGACAAAATAGCAAAGGCAAATATTTTTATTAAAATTTAAAATAATTTTTGGCAAACTCCAAAGCTAAACTTTACAAAACAGATTTTAAATTTTTGGTCAGAGGGCAACTAATACAAGGTCAAAGGGTAAGCGATTACAATATACGTGCTGTGGCAGGTATAATAACGTGTCCTCTATCTAAATCTTTATTAGAAATGGTGAAGCTAAAGATAAAGTGTATTATGATTTGAAAATTATAAAGTATAGTGATATCATTTGATATTCATGCATGGTATGATTTGACATTTATGAACAAAGGTGATTTGACATGTGTAGTGAATAATAAATAACTATCATGAACACCAAACCTTGATTTTTTGTTATATGTATATAATTTGGTTTTAAAGAATATATATATAAAAGAATTTTTATAAAATTATAAAATGAATGGATGAGAGAAAAAGAAATAACATTTTAAAGAAAAAACAAAGGATGTGTTTGTAGATATTTTTTTTAAATTGATTTATGAAACGAAAGAATTTTTAATATTATAAAAAATTAAATTAATATTTTTAATATAATAAATTTTTAATTTTAAAAATGAAAAATTGCAAATATCGTTGGCTTTTTTTTATTGTTTTGGACTTTCTTATTGTCACAATTATCATAGTTATGTAGATGATATGAAGTATATGGTAGGAAAAATGGTTGTGTTAGGTTTAGTACAAAATATTTGTGAAGATATGATCAAGAATATAGTGGGACATATAAGGTTATTTAGATTGGTCTTTTTCAAAGACAAAAATGCTTTCTTTGAATCAAATTTTGAGTAATAAGGAACATTTTTTTTGTTAAATGAAAAATTGCAATTTCAAACATTTTGATGATAGGAAACTAAAATAAAATATTATATGTAATACCAAAATTTCTAACTAAAATGCATTCAAAAAATTTAATTTGTAAAACATATTAACCATTTTCTACCTAAATCAAACATTTACATGCACTTTTGGACAACTTTGTTATCATTTGTTTCCCTTCCCTTCATAAGGTGAAACAAATTTTGAAATAAGTGGGATGTGTGTTTTTGGTTCTTAGTTTTCAAATAAGCGGGATGTGTGTTTTAGGTTCTTAGTTTTCAAGTGTTGTTGTAAAGACATTGTGCTTTTGTATGCCCTTTATTCTTTGTAAGAATATATTTTGATTTTGATTTCAAGCTAACAAGGGTTAGGGCTCAAATGTAAGTAATTACGTCGCAAGAAATTTTATTCTGAAGAAAAATGTACAAACAACAATTAACTTGATCTCCTCCCTTAATTTATTGAATTTATCTTAAGCCAAAGAAGGACGAAATGTCTTCTCAAATAAATAAAAGATATTTTCAAGAAAAACCTGCATCTCTAAGATCTATATCACATTATTAGTCCCTCCTAAATGTTAATAGTATAATCTTGGTTATTTATTACTTCACTTAGTTTCAGATTTTTTTTAAATATATAAATCTATGTCATATTTTTAGTCAATATCAAATGTCAATTACTTTACAATTTTGTTTTTTTCCTTTCGGCATTCCTTTACATCTTCTTTATTCCTTCCAGACAATTCCTGATTAATAAAAAACTTGTTGAAGCTAAAATTTTGAGTTTCATTCCATCTATATATGCAAATAACATAGATTCAAATATCTATTAGTGTTTATTGAAATTCTACATTTTGCAACTAATAGCCACAAAGGGATACGTCAAGTCTTCACACAATCTCTCACGAGCTTTTGCAATGAAAACAAATCATTGCACAAAATTGTGAAATACTTTTGTAAATAATTAAACCAAACCAGAGAATTATAAACACAACATGAAAAAAGAGTGATAATTTTTTATTGGATTTGTTTGTTTGAAGAAAAAGGATGATAAATGAGAATTTTTCGTGTTAGATATGTTTGTTTGTTTTAAAAATAAAATTGACTAATCAAATCCAATCACTATGTTTGGCATTGGTTCTTCAACTAACCAAACTCCAAACCCATACCTTAATCTAAAACATAAAATATTCAACATTGTTAGAAGGGGATCGACCCAACCTTTTCATTTGGATGATCATTTTAATATTTCATTTTTTATTTTTGTTACTAAATTGATATGATTTGTTTTTGTGTGTGGGGAGGGTGGGTGGGTGTGGAAGGGGTAGGGATAAGGGTGTTATGATATTGGAGACAACAACTAACAATCAAGTTGATATAAACACTTTGCTCCTAAGAATTCCACTTATTATATCCCTCCAAGTCAAGATAATCATTATCTTTGGAAAATCCCTCTTCATAATAAGTCAAGTAAGGATGGATGGAACAAAGGAAAACACAACATTGTTCCAAACCATCCACAAAATTCATAAACTTTTAGCCTCCTTGGAGGATGTCAATTTCTTTTGCATTTGAAGGACAAACAATTCCTTGGTGTATCGTGAGGAAAATGATGTTGTCAACTTGGATAAGGGGGTCCTAGAAAACCAGCACTGCAGAAGATCAGCTCCAGATCCAGTTTTTAGCTTCTCAAATTGGTAAGATCTAAATCTTTTGTATTTCCATTTGAGGTTCTCAGTTAAGATGTCTCATCATACCAAGCTTGATGAAAAGCTTGAGGGAGCTGATAACTTTCGATCCTATAAATATAGTATCTCCCTGGTCCTGGAAGAAAATAAGTTGTACTCTTACATCAATGAAGAGGTTCCAGTTCCAGAGGGAGATGAGGCTAAGGCCTTACACAAAAAGAAATTGATCATGGCTAAGAGGATTATTACTGATTCAATCAAGGATCACCTCATACCATAGGTGTCCTCCCTAAAGAAACCTAAAGCTATGTTTGATTCCCTGACCAAACTATTTGAAGGAAAGAACATAAATCGGAAGATGACTTTGAGGAACTAATTGAAGAATGTGAAGATCTAGAATGTGGAGACCATACAGTCATACTTCACAACGGTCTCCCAGATCAAAGAACAACTTGAAGCAGTGGATGAAGAAGTGGAGAATGCAGAGATTGTAATGACCACCTTGAATTGTCTCCCTAGATCATGGGACTCCTTCATTCAAGGGATCTGTGCTAGAAGAAAGCTAGTCACCTTCAATAGATTATGAGAGGAATGTTCACAAGAAGAAGATTGAATAGCAGCCCGAGAGGAAAAGATGGGAACTGAAGATCAAGCTCTCACAATACACTCCAAGAAAAACAGAAGGGACTATCATCATTCTAAAGGAAAGCATCCTCACTCTAGAAAAACTTAACTCAGATGTTATACTTGTGATGAGATAGGACACTATGCCAGCAATTGTCCTAGAAAGAAAAGAAGCTCCCACAAGAAGAAGAGCAATAAGAGAAGACATCATGCTCATGCTGCAGAGGATGATGAACCTTTCAAGAAGAGAGTCAGACAAGAAAGTGATGAAGAATATGTTTTGATTTCCACTCTCATGGGAACTATCACTTATGGAAGCAATGATTGGCTTATAGACAGTGGGGCCTCCAAACATATGGCGGGATTCAAAGAATCATTTGTGAAACTATCAGAACATGAGTCACCCCACAAGGTGAAACTTGGGGATGACTACCAGTATCCAATAAAACGTAGTGGTGAATCCTCCTATAAACTAGACTCTGGAAATTCTATGAAGATGAAAGATTTCTTATTTGTACTAGGTATAAAGAAGAATCTCCTCTCCATATCTGCATTAGATGCAAAAGGCATGAGGGTTGCATTTGTAGATGGCCAAGTCCTTATGTGGCCAAAGGGAAAGACTATAGATGATGCAGTAATAATTGGAAAGCAAGAGGGAGGACTATACAAATTGAAGGGCCAACTAGAACAAGCTTTGGTCCATGAATTAGTAGAGCCAAATGAACTTTGGCACAGAAGGATTACACATGTGCACTATAGGGAAATACCACTTGCAAGAAAGATGTTGAAGGTCTTCCAGAAATACAAACAAAACATGATGATGTCTGGAAAGGATGAGTGAAAGGAAAGAACACAAATAAGACATTTCCAAGTAGCGAGAGCAAGGCAAAAGGGATCTTGGAAATCATTCACTCCGACGTATTCGGACCAATGTCATCCAGTTCATTAAGAGGATATGTATACTATGTTTCTTTCATTGATGATTTTTCTAGAAAGACATGGATATACTTCTTAAAGGAAAAAGATGAAGTATTCAGCAAGTTCAAGGAAGTCAAAGCCTTAATTGAGAACCACACAGAAAAGAAGATCAAGACCTTTCGATCAGATAATGGCCAAGAATTCACATCAAATGAATTCAAAGAGTTATGTAAAGATTCATGGATTAAGAGGGAGTTAACCACTCCATATACTCCACAATAGAATAGGGTTGCAGAAAGGAAGAATAGAACTATCATGGAAGCTGTAAGGGCCATGCTTCATGATCAAGATCTTCCAATGCATTTATGGGTAGAATCTGCCAGAATAGTAGTGTATGTATAGAACCTTACTCCACACAGAGTACTCGAGAACAAAACACCTGAAGAAGTTTTTTCGGCAAGAAACCAAAAGTCAACCATCTCAAAATATTCGGTTATCCTGTATACATACACATTCCAAAAGAAAAGAGGACAAAGTTAGATCCTTCTGGAAAGAAGGGTATATTTGTGGGATACACTGAAAGCTCAAAAGCTTACAGAATATACTTCCCAGGATTCAAGAAGATCGACATAAGCAGAGACATAACATTCGACGAAGATTCAGCTTACAACAAATATAGAAAGAAACCAACTGAAGAACCTGAAGAAACATAAGTACCCAGAATTCAAGACACAACTATAAATGATGCAAATCAAGATGAAGATCGAGAAATAGAAGAACCCTAGGAACCTATAGATCCACCCCAAGAGAAGAATCCTCGTAAGAAGAAACCTGCATGGGTACGAGAGGCTATCCAAGGTGCAGAAAGATATGGGGCTCCAAAATAAATACACAGAGAGAGGAAAATAACTACGTCCTGCTCTGGTTATGTGGCCCTGTTATGCAAAATTATCGATAAAGAAACTTTCGACTATGAAGAAACGACAGAGAAGAAATAATGGAAGGATGTTATGATCGAGGAGTACCATTCGATCATTAAAGAATGATGTCTAGTATGTTGTCCCTAGACCAGAGGGGAAGTCTATCGTGACTTCCAATTGGATCTACAAGATCAAGCATGATGCAGATGGCAGTATAGAAAAATATAAAGCAAGATTTGTGGCTCGTGGCTTCTCCTAGAAAGAAGGAATAGATTATGAAGAAATGTTTGCACCTGTAGCAAGATACACTTCCATCATATCAGTACTTTCTCTTGCTACAGTGATGAAATGGAAGATACACCAGATGGATGTCAAGACTACTTTATTGAATGGTGTAGTAGAAGAAGAAGTGTATGTGGAGCAGCCACTCAATGTTGAGACACATGACAGGGAGACTCATGTGTGTAAATTAAAGAAATACCTGTATGGTTTGAAACAGGCACCCAAGACATGGTAGGAAAGAATTGACAGCTTCCTATCCAGTTTGGGATTTACCAAAAGTAAAGAAGATTCCAATATTTAATACAATATTGAAGAAGGAAACCCAGTGATACTCCTACTGTATGTAGATGATCTGTTTGTAACAGGTATGGATGGGTTTATTGCTAATATGAAGGGGAAGATTTCTACCGAGTTCGAGATGAAGTACTTGGGTATGATGCACTATTTTCTAGGCATGGAGGTATGGAAGAATGCAGATGGAATTTCCCTAGGACAAGGGAAGTATGCGGTAGAAATCTTGAAGAGATTTGGAATGATGGATTGCAAGGCCATGGCCACACCTATGGCATCAAACCTGAAGTTATTGAGTGATGCTTCATCAGAAGCGGTTTATGCTACAATGTATCATCATATGATTGGATCCTTGATGTACTTGACGAATACAAGACCAGATATTTGCTTTGCGATGAACACATTAATCCAATTCCTGACAAACCCTAGACATGTTCACCTGATTGCTGCAAAGCATATTCTAAGGTACCTGAAGGGTACAGTTGATTATGGGCTCAAGTATAAGGAAGATCATAAGAATAACCTAGAGGGTTATGCGGATTCTGATTGGGTAGGCAATGCCATTGATAGGAAGAGCACTTCAGGGTGCTGCTTCAGTATGGGATCAGGTGTGATCTCTTGGTTTAGCAGGAAACAATCCTGTGTGGCACTAAGTATAGCCGAAGCAGAGTATGTAGCAGCTTTTTCAACTAGTTGTGAAGCAGTGTGGCTAAGGAAGCTACTGTCTGATTTATTTGATTTCTAGATGGATGCTACTTGTATATATTGCGACAACCAGAGTTCTGTGAAGTTGTCAAAGAACCCGGTGTTCCATGACAAGTTGAAGCATATCAAGATCAAATACCACTATATTAGGGATATGGTGTAGAGAGGAGCAATGAAGCTCCAATATGTTGCAACAGACAAGTAGATAGTTGATGTGTTGACCAAGCCATTAGCCAGAGTGAAGTTTGAGTACTTCAAGGAGAAGCTTGGTGTTCTCTAGATCAAGGTTCCTTCCAAGGGGAAGTGATGAGTCCGTGAGCCCTTCTGACATGGTGAGAGGATTGGTTCCTTCCATGATCTGATATAAGTGTTGATGGCCATTCCCTGGGAGAATGGAGGCACCTGGTCAGTTACCAGGAATACTTAGCCTAGAGCTGAGAGCCATTCTAATATGACAATGGGATTGGATCCCACATGATCAGATGTAAGGCCAGAGCCATTCTGATATGACTATGGGATTGGCTCCCACATGGTCAGATGTAAGGGCAGAGCCATTCTGACATGGGGGTATGCTGGGCCCTCCCATGGTCAGATGTAAGGGCAAATCCATTTTTACATGGGGGCAGGTTGGGCCCTCCCATGGTTAGATGTAAGGGCTGGGCCGTTTTGACATGGGGACAGGCTAGGCCCTCCCATGGTTAGATGTAAGGGCTGGGCCTTTCTAACATGATGGTGGATGTGTTCCTCTCATGGTCAGATGTGAGTGTTTGGCATGCCATTTTGACATGGTGGTAGGCTGTGCCCTCCCATGGTCAGATATAAGTGTTGGGTGGGCCTTTCTGACTGTGTCAGATATAAGTGCTGAAGAAGATGAAAACCTACCTAGAGGCTAGGCCTACAACTAGCATGAAAAAGGGTTGGCTCTGTAGAACTTCCTGTGATGAGTAGAATTGAGATAGCACCCATGATGATGACCAGTGATGATCTAGCAGTGATGATCTAACAGTGATGATCCAATGATGATCCAGATCCAATGATGATCCAGATCCAAGATGAAGATGACTTGAAGATGAAGATAACTTGATGATGATCCAAATGATACAGAGAAGAAGACTTGTGCTGATAAATTGTGTCGAGATAATACCTTCCTATTTAATAGGGAGTGTTGATGTATTTGTAACTTCAGAATGTATTCACTTGTATATCTTATGTATTGTACCCCTATGTTTATTCCAGGAAGTATCTGTAACGTAATTGAGTCATGTCATGCCCTGATGTTCCTATCAGGAGATTCAATAATGTAAACAAGTCAAGTCAAGTCATAGAGTGTAACACTCCTTATTGATCAAGGGTTAAAGTCCCCGCAGTTGTGGGGCCCTAGGGTTATTAGACTCTCCTAGAGAAGTCATCCCAAGTGAGTTATTGTCAAGTCAGAAATTAGTATAAATAGAGAGTGAGCCTCTCTATTTATCACACATTCACTCAAACTCAGTTGTAGCACATAATTGAGAGAGAAGAAGAAGCTGGGACAAGAGAGAGAGAGACTATTGCCGTCGGGAGATCATTTTACTGTTTTGGGTTTTTACTTTTGGTGCTAATTCTATCTCTGAGGAAGTTGCGTGGTTTTCTCCTTTATGGTTTTTGGGAGGAAAATATTTGTGTCTATTGTCTCTTTTGTTTGATTGATGTGCTTGTTATTCTCTCAGTTAAAGATCCTAAGATAATGCTAGCTTGAACGATAAAAATCCAACAGAATGTACTTGGACTCTGTAGTACTCTAGGAAATTGAGCCCTACTTTCTCTTAGACCAAGAAATCATGTTAGAACCAAAGATATAATAGTATCCTAAAGTGATCTTACGGTCCACAATGCTACCACCCCAATCATAGTGAGTATAACAAAGAAATAACACCCCTTCACTAGAGGCATGCCTAATTCCATATGAAATTGTACCGCAAAGGTACCTCAACACATGCTTAGCTGCAACCTAGTGTTTATTCTTCAGATCAGACATAAACTTACTCAAAATGCTGACTACATAAAAATATCTGGCATCAAGTGTACCAAGTACATTAGTGATCCAATCACAGTCTATAAAAAGTGGGGTCCATTGGATCAGTCCATTATAAGACTCATGCAATTTCCTCAAATTGGAAACCATTGAAGTACTCATGTATTTTCAAGCTACCATGCCAAAATTGAACAATTTGTAAACAATGTACTTTCCTTGAGATAGAAATATGTCATCATTTCTCTCTAAAATATCAAGGCCTAGAAAGTAGTGCATTGGACCTCAGTATTTCATCTTGAACTTTGATGTTAGTTCCCTCTTGCAATCATCAATTAAAATTTTATCTCTAGTGAGGAATAGATCATCAACATACAAAACCAACATCAACAATTGGTTCTCCACTACCTTGAAGTACAAATTTGGATCATCTCCACTCTTCGACAAACCTAGTTTCTGAAGATAGTTGTCTATTATGGAATATCAAGCTCAGGGAGCTTAATTTATCCCATATAATTATTTCTTCAACTTTCACACATGGTACTCCTTCCCACGAATCACAAATCCCTTGTGCTACTCAATATCATCTCAATATAAACCTCTTCCTCAACCTCGCCATTGAGGTATTTGTGAATCATGGGAAGGAGTACCATGTGTGAACGTCAAAGAAATTCTTATACGTCTATCTAGTGAAGTTTTATCTTCACATATATCTAGTGAATTTTCCATCCTAATACAGATTCAAGTGAAATCACAGAAATAATTGTGGTATACCTAGCCACAGGAAAAAATGTATCCACGTAAGCAATGCCCTCCTTTTGAGAGAAACCTCGGGAAACAAACCTATATTTATACTTATCCACACTACCATCTGCAACATACTTTATATTGTAAATACATTTGGAATTAACTATGGACTTCCCCCCAGGTTTAGGAATAACCTCTCCAACATAATTCTTCAATATATAATGATCTTCCTCAGTCATTACATATTTCCAAACTTCCTTCTTTGCAACTTCTTCATAGGATGAAGTATCTAAGTCACTAATATGACTCATCAATGCAATATACCTAGAATACATGTTAGGTTTCTTTCCCTCTCTATAATATCCCATGGGTGCTCCATGCTTCTCTACATATTTTAATACATCTTGGAACCATGCAAAACTCTTGTTGGAAGGAGGTTCATCAAAAACCTCTGCATGTTTATTAATCATTGATAACTCTGCTAGATTGTCCCTGTGAACATCTAGAAAGGGAGAATCATAATATGGTACCTCTAACATAGGAGTATCATGATCCTTTGTGTTTCTGTCATATGGAAGCTCTTTTGACCTTTTGAATGTAGCTTCTTCATGGAAGGTCACATCACAATTGACCTCAATGTGTCTCTCACCAGGAACATATATCTTGTAACCTTTGGATGACTCACTATATCCCATATAGTTTCCCTTCTTTCCAAAAGGTTCCATCTTAGTCCTTGTTGGGTGTTATAATGTCTAAATTAATCCACCTATTCTTTAATTATCAACCAGGGTTTGTAAGCTTAGAGTTGACACAAAATATATGCCAAAGTAGAGAGTGTCATGTAAATATTTTAACAAACAAAAGATTGAAAGATATTTCAAAATGAAAAACTGAGTCAAACTTCCTAAAAATGCAATTAAGGTAACTAAACTGAGATAAAATATTAACTAAACAAATAATCTATCTTATAAATTTGGACTGAAAAATATATAATCAGCAACTTACTTATTCAAATGGAAAACTAAAGTGCAAGGAAGACTTAACTTATAAGCAACTAGAAAACTTATTAGATAAAACTTAATAAGGAAAAATTAAATAAAAGAAGCAAGTAGAAAACTTAACAAAGAAATATCTTTAGATTTTGTCCTACAAATTCTTTCAACAATAATCATAAAAAGAAAACCTAAAAACATACTAAGGAAAACACTAAATCTTGCATTCAAACAAATAAATCAATTCAAAAGGAATAGACACAAAACCATACAACCATAAGACAAAATCAGAAACAAAACTTAAGAATAACTTATACTACGTTCAAAGTAAAATAAGTGAGGAAAATGATAAAACTTAAATAAATAATTTAAAACAACTAAACTTTAACTTAAATGTTAAACAAAGCTATTATTTAACTATTACAGACAACATATAATTCAAACATCAGCAAAACAGAATTGAAAACAATCTTAAAATACATAAAAACACAAAAAATAGAATTAAGGGTTGAATGACATACTTAACTGTGGGTCTGAAAGGGTGGCTGAATAACAGATTGAACATGTTGTTGGAATGACAGTCTGCACAGAAAAAATGGTAAAAACTAACCTCAATGAACTCTTCTTCAGTTGAAGCCATGCAAATGTAATTCTAATGCATTGGAACAATAAATAAACCTATTTAACAGCAAATTAACCTTAAAATAATTCATGAACAAAAGGAATCATTTGCATATTAAACTAATAAATAAACTGGAAATTAACTTGCATAAATTCAAAACAGGAAAGGAAATAACAGAATTGAATCTATTCTAAATTCATGAAAACAACTTATTCTATATTCTTGAAAACAAAGACTAAAACTAATGCTGGAAATGAAAATAACTGGAAACAAAATCACTAAAATGGTAAACCAACACATCTCAACATTTGGCAAACCACCAGCGAGTTTAACGCAATGGGCTAAATGACGAGTTGGATGTCGAGGTGGACATGCTATGCGAAAAGCAGGTTGAAAGCATTTTGCGTATTAAATTTTCCCAAAAGGATTATAAAACCTATAAACAATTATACAAAGTAATTAATACATCAAATATGCTTCAATAATGTTATTTTTAATTAATAAAACCATAAAAATGATAACAATAAAATAATTTCATATAAACCTTAAAAACACTCATACCTAAAGTTGAATAATAATCTGCGTGTCATAAAACATACAAAAGATGATAAAATATATGGTTAAATGAGTATTTTATTAGCCAAAAATGGTAAAAAATCTAGGATCAACAGTCCTCTTCTCTTTCAGTATATCAATATATATCGAACCCCCAAATATCCTTAGGTGTGAAATGTATGGATTCTCACCAGTGAATACCTTTGAAGGTGTTTCCTCATCCAAAATGGAATGTGAACTTATGTTCCGTATATATACATTTGTACTGCTATCTTCTACCCATAAATAGGCATACAATCTTGATCATGTAACATGGATTTTTCATCCTCACACACATATCTATTTTTTTCTCGGCAACCTCATTTTGTTGGGGGTTGTATGGAACTATCAACTGTTTACTAATACTTGCATCACTATAAAACTCTTTAAAAGCATGGGAATCAAATTCTCCTCCATTTTAATACCTCAAGACATGGATGTGCCTCCCAAACTAATTCTCTACTAAGGATTTAAATTCTTGAAACTTGCTAAAGGTTTCTCTCTTAGCCTTAAGGAAGTAAATCTATGACTTTCTAAAGAATTCATTGATAAATAGTGCATAATAAAGATAGACACTAAGGGATGGAGATGACACGGGACCACATACATCAAAATGTACTAAATCTAAAATCCCTTTGGATCTAGTATGACTGCTAGAGAAACTCTTTTTCATATTATTTCCAAGTTCACAACCCTGACATACACTACCATTCTCAAAATCAAATATAGGCATGCTTTTAACCATGTGCTCCAATCCTGGTAGTGAATTGTAGTGGATGTGACCGAGCAACCGGTGTCATAACTCACATGGAATGATAGTGTTATGTAGCATATCCTAAAGGTACTTCCTAAGTACTTTGAAAAGCCCTCCCTCTTGAACTCCAATAATAGTAGCAGCATCAAGACTTATGTTCTTCAGCCAAAGAAGTGCTTAATTATCCATGAAGATAACTTGGAATCCCTTATCTTCAAGAAACGAAACTGAAAGTAGGTTCTTCTTCAATCCTAGGACATAGATAATATCTTGGACATGCAATATATCTACCAAACTCATCTATAAGGAGGTAAATCCAACTCCTTGGATCGAATATGTTGAGTCTTCCCCCAACTCAACCATGTATGTAAAATTTTTCTCTTTTAGGTTAGAGATTGTGCCCTTGTACCCTGACATGTGTTTAGATGCACCACTATAAGTTATCCATGTATATTCACTTGTGATGAGAGATTTGGATGGTGCCGATACAAGGTAATACTCCATCCTTGTCTCTTTAATTTGAAGTACCTTGTTCTCAGAGGTTTCTTATTTTATTGTGTTAGATGCAGGAAAATTTCTTTGATTCCTTTTCTTTGCATGGAACTCTCTTGAACAATGACCCTTCTTTTAAGAATAGAATCATTTAGCCTTTGACTTGTCGAAGTCCTTATTGAAATCCTTCTTCTTTGCATAGAAATACTTCCTTGGAGCGAATTACTTTCTCCCTTTCTTCGTTATTTCCATGAGGGTAATATTTTCCTCCTTGGTGCACACTTACTTTCTCTAGATTTGCCCCTCCTCTTGGAGGTAGTCATGCTACAAGATTCCAAGTTAGGTTGTACCTTTCATCCATTTACAACATCCAAGAATGTCTCCCATGTGGATTGGAGACCATCAATGGTGGTTTGAAGGATGTCATCTTCATCTACCGTAACACCAATATTGACAAGTTGGTCTCTCACCTAAGAGATCTTGGTGAAGAATAATTCCACAGTATCATCCTTTTCCATATTTAGATTCTGGAGCTCATTCTTCAAAGCCTTATTTTGGCTTGGGGACTTATTCTCATGCAGGTTTGTGAGTGTATCAAAACAATCCTTAGCATTCTTCAACGGAGTGATCATGGACATAAGATTATCCTTAACCGAGTCATATATGATACTTTTTGCCTTTGCTTAGTTCTTTTTGAAGCTGAATCACCCTGCATTGGTGGTAGGATCCTCTACCAAAATGGATATGTAGGTATCCAAATCATGCTCCTCAAGAATGTTCAATACCCTCACCTTCCATGTGTTGAAATTGTAAGTTCCCTCTAAACAGTCTTCTTATCGAAAAGAGATCGATGTCATGGATTCAAAACTTTTCTCAATCCTTAGGATCTATGTAGCATTCTAGGTTCTTGAACAAACTCAACTCCTTCATATCCTAATCTCTAATACCATGTTAATGTTTGAGAAAATATGAATATCTTTGATCTTTAAAACTTTAATTGCAAATAATATAAACATTGGAATCAAGATAACATTTAATCACACAAATAATTCATCTACAACACAAGATTTACCCTAAGAATACCCTCAAAATAATGAGGATGAAAAACCCAACAATTCTACCCAACAATTCTTCATAGTATAATGATAGATTGCAGAGAATCTCTGTTACACAATAGCAAATTTCTCGATAAGAGAGAACATGAAGAAATAGAGAATATTGATCAACTGTATGTAATTTCCACCATCACATTAATAACAATCCATAAGCTCAACCATGAAAACTATGAGGAATGGTTGCATGACATTAGTACAAATACACCTAGAATTGTGAATTTCCTTCAAGGATAGTTAATCTTGTACATTGGAATACTCATCATGCATAGCATATGTGTCATGCCTTTAATATTTGGCATTGACCGATGTCTAACTAACATCAAAGTGAACCCATTATCTTAATTAATGTTGGTCACTTAGTTAATAGGCTAACTTAAGTATCATAGTGCTTTAATTGAAGTGTCGTCGTGCAAATCACTTAATAATTGTAGTGTCATCTTTTGATTAACTTAAGTGGTGTATTTTAGTTTAACTAAAGTGTAAACACTTTAGTTAACTATTATTAAATTAATCATGTTGATTGATTTACTTTGCATGGACCACTGTGAGTTTCTTTAATTAACTGGAGCACACAATGTAACTTTAACTGAAGTTTACAATTTCAAGTTTCACTTAGTCATTCCTTAGGGAATTCAAATTCTTTCTTTCGTTGTGCTTATCTCTTTATTTCTATTGCATGGTATATGATGTGTTAACTTTAATAATATATCAAATCACATTATACCCAGAATAATTGTCACATGTTGTCATAATCTTATATTACTCTTGGAACATATAGTCATTGCTAAACTAATTCACTCTAGATGTATTCAATCTCTAAAGGAGACTTAATAGCAAACTATGACCATTGTTAGTGTTGGTGTTCGTCCCTTTGAACAAGGTTTAGACCCTTGTTTCTCCATCAACAAAGCCCAAGATACCAGCTCAAAAAAGCAGGGCTTAATCGGTAGCACCTACGACATAGATGAAGTCTCACCCAAGATATATCTATGGGTAACTACCAAAAATAGGTTTCTGTAGTTGGATGTGGATTTATTCTCTCACGGAACCTTACCAACTCACTCAACCAAATTTGGGGGTTGTATCTCCTATTCTTAGTATGTGCATTCGATATTGACCTATTTATCCATGGACAAAGATTACAAGAGTTAATATAAATCCTTAGCACATATTCAATCTACAAATAGTGTGACATATGCATACAAAAATTATTCATAAACAAATTCTATTCACTCTATTAATATCTACTTATTCACATTATACATTCATTCAACATAAACATATTCTTCAAATACACATAGAGACAACAATTAATGTGGAAATTGTTGATGTATTTGTAAATTCAGACGATATTATAATGTATATTATTATTGTATGTTGTTGTACCCCCATCGGATATCTGTTTTCCTCCTTTCGGGATGTCATTATTGTGTATAGACCTTGAGGTACAACCTCTGTTGTAAGTCGAGGAAATAGTCCCCAGTGTAATATCATGTAACATATTTTTGGTGTCACTCTAGGAGAAGTCAACCATGTTAGCATAAGAGGTCAACCCAGCCATGTAATAGGTCAGTTGTATAAATAGAAATATGCCATCCCTAATTTATACACACCTCACACTCACTCAAGTTCGCATGAGAGAGAGAGAGATAGACTGTTAGATTTTTATCATTTAAGCTATATGATCTTAGGATCTTATCTGACAGAATAACAAGCACAATGATCAATCACAATAGACAATGAACACAAATATTTTCCTCGGGGAAACCATAAAGGAGAAAACCCCACAACTTCCTCAAAGATAGAATGAGCACCAAAAGTAAAACCCAAAGATACAAATATGATCTCCTGACAACATTTGTCTCTCTCTCTCTTGTCCTAGCTTCTGCTCTCTCTTATTTATGTGCTACAACTAAGTGTGAGTGATTGTGATAAATAGAGAGGCTCACTCTCTATTTATATTCTTTCGTTCACTTAATATTTGAATCTGTTATTTAGGCTCAGCTAATCATATCTCAATTATGTAGGCTCGAGTAACCACAATTAGGGTACTAATGACCCGACTTACAATGGAGGGCACTTCCTCATGAATTTTAGTAATTATCCTGATAGCAACATCGGGGTACAAATAAATGCAAGTGATTCTCCTGATAGGATCATCAGGGACCAATGAAATACAATATATACAAGTGAATACATTCCGAAGTTACAAATACATCAACACTCCCTCTTAACTAGGAAGGTGTTCTCTTGACACAATTCATCGACACAATTATTCTTCTATGGATCATCATCAAAGCTGGATCATCACTGGATCATCATCAAAGCTGGATCATCACTGGATCATCATCAAATTTGGATCATCACTGGATCATCATCAAATTTGGATCATCACTGGATCATCATCAAAGCTGGATCATCATCGGATCATCATCAAAGCTAGATCATCAATAGATCATCATCAAAGCTGGATCATCACTAGATCATCATCATCACTGCTTCCGCTATCTCGATTAAATGGTTCTATCTCTCAATTCTACTCGTCATAGGAATTTTTATAGAGCCAACCCTTTTTCATGCTAGTTGTAGGCCTAGCCTCCAGGTAGGTCTTCATCTTCTTCAGCACTTATATCTAACCTAGTCAGAAAGGCTCTCCTAGCACTTACATCTGACCATGGGAGGAACACATCCACCACCATGTCAAAAAGGCACGTACAGCACTCACATATGACCACATCATGTCAGAAAGGCCCAACACTCACATCCAACCTCATCATGTCAGAAAGGCTTTTCCAACACTCACATATGACCTCATCATGTCAGAAAGGCTCAGCACTCACATCTGACCTCATCATGTCAGAAAGTCTCATACAACACTTATATCTTACCATGTTAGAAAGGCTCTGCACTTACATATGACTCAGTCAGAAAGGCTTTGCACTTACATCTGACCATGGGAGGCCCAGCCTACGACCATGTCAGAATGGCTCTGCACTTACATCTGACCATGGGAGGCCCAGCCTAAGACCATGTCAGAATGGCTCTACACTTACATCTAACCATGGGAAGCCCAGCCTACCATCATGTCAGAATGGATTTGCACTTACAATTGACCATGGGAGGCCCAGCCTACCACCATGTCAGAAGGGCTCTACACTTATACCTGACCATGGGAGGAACCAATAATACCATGTCAGAAAGGCTTTCAGACTCATCACTTCCCTTTGGAGGGAACCTCGATCTGGAGAACACCAAGTTTCTCCCTGAAGTACTTGAACTTCACTCTGCCCATTTCTAGCATAGAATCACATTAGGGATGATTACGTCCAAGTATAACCTACGAGCTTCACTAGGACCGATTACATTTGAGGACAACCTACAGGATCGTTTTATGTCTCATCCACCTACGAGCTTCTCCAGTATTTTATGGTCAGACAACCTGTCTCAACGACTATGCTAGAACTCCCTCTTTTGATAGATCTTGATCTGGATCACATACTGGAGCTTCACTGCTCCTCTTTGCATCATACACAAATGCAAGTCAGATCAATCAAATCAAATAGCAGTTTTCAAAAGAAACATACTACCTCCCAAATAGCCAAGCAAGTGGCAACATATTTTTCCTTGGCTATACTCAGTGCCATGCAGGACTCCTTCCTACTAAACCAAGAGATAACACCTAATCCCATATTGAAGTAGCACCCCGAAGTGCTCTTCCTCTCAATGTTACTACCTGCCCAATCTAGATCCACATAACCTTCTGGGTTAATTTTCTGATCCATATCATACTTGATCCCATACTCAATAGTACCCTTCAGGTACCTCTCTGCATGCTTTAAAACCATCAGGTGAACCTGTCTCAATGTGTTCACAACAAAGAAAATATATGGTCTCATATTTGTCAGGTACATCAATGATCCAATCATCCGACGATACATCGTAGCATCAACTAACTCTGATGAAGCATCACTCAATAGCTTCAAGTTTGATGCCATATGTGTGGCCATGGCCTTGCATTCCATCATATCGAACCTCTTCAGGATCTCCACTGCCTACTCCCATTTTCCCAAGGAGATTCCATCCGCATTCTGCCACACCTCCATGCCTAGAATGTCATGCATCATATCCAAGTCCTTCATCTTGAACTTGGAAGCAAGTCTCCTTCTTGCAACTTTAATGAGTTCCTCTTTTTTGTCAAGGACAAGTCATCGACATATAACAGGAGCATCACTAGTCTTCAACCTTCAACCTTGAAGTAAAGGTTGGAATCTGCTTTACTCTTAGTAAAGCCTAGAGTCATCAGTAATCTGTCCATCTTTTCATACCATGTTGAACCTCAGTATCTTTTGCAGTCACTCCCTCTGAAGCGGAGTATTATTCTCCCTCTTCCTTGCATACTCTATGTATTGAAACATTCTATATAGGAGTGACAAGTAGCTTCCTCATCTACTAATATTTTATGTATCCATCTAGGTTCACTGGACACCAAGATCTTCTATCTTGAAAGCATTCTTCTTGCACCCATCTGTGAGCTTTTCATCCTCTATGGGATTTCATCTTCAACCTTGTAGCAAAGGTTAAGATCTTCATCACTCTAGGTGATCTTCAAGCTCCTCATGTATGTGTTATCCCATGGGTGCCTTCTGAGTTTGTACAAGTCCTTCTTTAATTTTTCACACATGATTCTTCCTGTCATGTGTCTTAAATTCTAGTGGATGAAAATGTCTCTTCATAGTCTATGCCTTCTTTCTATGAGAAGCCTCATGCTACGAATCTTTCCTTGTATCCCACATACTTGTCTTCAGGGCTTGATACTGCATCTTAGACATCATTCTTCTTGAACTGGTACTCACCTTCCCTTTCTTCTTGGCTACTTCTTCATAGCTGTGTTGAGGCCTGGAAATTTGTAGGCAACAACAGCAAGGGATTCTCCCCAGTCAACACTCCCAACTAGCCCGTGACTGTTTGGTGTAGGGAATATGTCCAGTTTGTGATCCGGCTACCATAGGTCAAGTAACAAAAACAAAGGTTTTACCAGTTGCGGCCCGGTCCATTGTGTATATTTTTGTATTTTTGACTTAAAGTATGATATGCACGTGCCTAATTAACAATGCAGGGTGATAAAGGATGCAAGGAGTAGTCACAACGTGATGCGCAGGTTCTTACCTCTCGTCTTAGAACTCACAAGCATCTAAATCACATATGCATCAATAAAGTAAAACTAACTATCTATCTATCCCCGGGGAGTCAAATTGTAACTTATTTATGAGTAATGTATATTGTGCAAGCATTATAAAGAGAAATTACAGATAGTTGATATTCCTTCCTACAACACATGAACGATTAAAGATATTTAGACAATCAGATAGCCAATTGTTTATGAACATCATGCATTACTCATGGTGGTAATTTCACAGAATAAACCAGAAATCATTCAAACAAGAACATAGGCTCTAAGAGTTAGAACGATCTCACAGTTAATGGACAAAAAGATGGAAAAACGAAATAGTTCATCTTTCTACAATCCAAAGCATAACATTTGAATGTCCCACCAATCTTTCTCCGACAGGAAAACAATAATTCTTTATTGCAAAAAAAATTAGTTTTTCTTACAATATCTCTTTACATGTCTAATTGGGAAAAGCCCCCTCTTCTTACAAGTCCTCTATATTTATACAAAAAGGATGGGATTGTTGGGCTACCCACAAATAACCTTTGTGCTTCCCAACTCTTTGCCTCCCAAAATTTCAGTTTCCTTAAGTGTTTACAAAATTGTTACATATTACAAAATTGAAGCATCCTTCATGAGGAGGGCCCCACTTGGGTATTCAGAAATTTCTTCCATGCCAAAGCCTCAAAGGCGATGCCTTCAAACGAACAAGGTTCCAAAAAATGAATGTTTATCTCGAACTTCGCAGCCTAGTTCTTGATGGCCTCAATTCTGGCCGCACTCAAATGAATCTGATCCTCCAATAGCTACACACTGATGGTGGAATGATCTACTTCACTCCTTAAGATATGGTCGTCAAGGGCCTTAATGTGCTGTATTTTTGCTTCCTCCTTTTGATACCTCTTCTGCAAAATATCCACAAATGAGTTATGGTCTGGAAAAACATCTAGCCTCTGCTCAGCTTCTACTTGGCACCGATTATAGGTAATCAGGAGCCTCCTGAAGAATTTTGTGCATGTTCCTTTAGTCTTTCTCATAGCCTTTTTGAATTCCTCGGCTGTGTTTATAGCAAACTCTAATAAGTCGTAATCCTGCTGAAGGGCCTGTCGATGTTTCGAGGGCAGCTCTGCAGGAGTTTCTTCATTATTTTCCAACCTTGCCATTCTTGTTGTCAGGACTTCCAGGACGTCCTAAGATCTATCAAAAAAATAAAAGTCTCCATAATTTCCTCTAATCGGTCGTCTATTTGCAAAACCTTGCATCTCTCTTCTTCTATGGTGGTCTGCAGCTGAAGCATCTTGGCCTTTTGTGCCAGCACATGTTCCTTGAAAGGTTAGAGGTTAACCTGTTGTTCTTTTGCTTCCTCTAAAGTGGTTGTTAGAGAAGAAATATGCTCTTGAAGTTTCATCTCTTGTTCTTGAGCTTGCTTCTCACTTCCCTCCAAGGTGGTCTTTTGCAGCTCTAAGTCTTCTATCTTTCTCAGCAGTTGTTCCTTCTCCACCCTTAGCTCTTGATACTCTTGCTGCATGCTTTCCAGACACTCTTGTGTAGTTTCCATAGACCTCCTTTCTGCTTGGATAACCTGCAGTTCATCCTTTAAAGACCTCATCTCTTTTTACATGTCCTCATATTTTCTCTTCAGCTTACTGTTTTCTTCTCTCTCCTTTCTTAATGTATCTTTCAACTAAGAAGAAGACTTCTTGGATTGCTCTAGATCTGTCATGATTTTGTCTACATTATCCTCCGAAGCGTGGATCAATGCAGCTTCTACTCTAATGGTGAATCTGGGATCTCGGTCTATCCCATATACAACAGTTGTATCCATTATCATCTTCTCGGACAGACCTCCTATTTCGACCTTCTTTTCAATCATCTTCACTATCCTCTTTCTTTCCTTGTCATAGAAGACAGTATTAAAATTAGGGATTTCTTCCCCTACCTTCTGTTCAAAGGGGACCAATTTAAGTGTGGGGACCATAGACTGTCCAGGTGTGTTGATAGTAGGTACTTCTAGGTCCTAAACCTTGGGGTTCTCCACATCCTGGTTTTGAATATCAGCTGTGTCAGAGGCTGACTGTTCTGTCATTGTCTGGGTTAGCTTCATCCTCTTTGCTTCCTGTTTCTGAAGCTCTTCATCAAGATTCCTTTTCCTTTCTTCTTATTCATTTCTTGCATCTTCCTCTACTTTCCTAGCTGCCTCTTGTGCAGCTTTTCTTTTCTCTTCTTCTTTTCCCTTCAACCATCCCTTAGCCTCTTGGGCTAACGTTTGGGCTTCTTCGTTTCTTTTCCTGGATTCTTCATCAGCTTTTGCTTGTTCATCCTACCCCTTCCCAACTTTGGTGGTGATCTTCTTTTTGAATCTTTTTCTCAAGGCTGTTATGTTCAATGCATTGTGGAATACAGACTCTTCTCTATCCCAATGGTGGGTGTATTCGAAATGGACGTTGTTCTCTTTGTAGTGTTCAGCCACTTTACTACGGGAGTCATTCCTATGGAAGGGCATCTCACCAAAATGAAACTTTTCTAACTCTTCCACAAACTCATCTGCTTTCTTCACTTTGGTAAACTTATAACTCCCTAGCTTGAAAGGAAAATGGGGATAGGCAGCCTTCTTATGCTCAAATAAAAAACTCCCTATGCCATCTAGGAATACTTGTCTAACTGCCTCTTTATGCATGATGTAGTATGTGGCGTATTTGGGCAGTAGGGAGGGTGCTCTGGAACCTCCAAACATTCTGAAGTAGAGGCCATCCTCAGTCAGGTAATAATCTGCATATTCTTCAATTACCTGCATTGCCTCTTCCGACATGCAGTCACATTTCTTCAAAAAAATGAGAGTATACAATGGCATGATGAAATGTTCACAGACCTCCCGGTAGTGAACGTGGTACTTGTGCGCCTACAGTGGCTTGTATGCAGAATAAACATGCATCCTCTCCCTGTCCTAGATGCACCTTGGGCCAGGAAAATGTTGATTGCACAGTATACAATCAACGAGTATGGAACTCATGTAAAATTCTGACCTCTTTTGGGACACTCCACCCAAGGCTGAGGCCATGCAGGCTGAAAAACTATTTGACACTATGTTGGCCCAGTTGAAGATATTCCCCTAGGTCGCAACATAAAAAATAATTGGCATCCACTCTAATTTGAAGCTCTTTCCATGAGCTCTTCCAAAAATCCTATTGTACATTAAGGCAATGAACCTATATGGGGCCCTTAAGCTCGCTGTATCATATTCTCCCGTTGGCCTGTTTCTGAAATTTCTTCTAGGAAACAACATTCTTTTGAGGGTCTCAACAAGGTCCATTCTAATGTTTTTCAACCAATCGTCAGACAAAAATATTTGTGCTTCTGGCAGGTGGTAGGCCAGGGCTACTCATCCTAGGCTATAGGCAACATAGCCTTGTTTGTCAACATTCTCCAAGATCATAGTGGTTACATCTGCCCGGGGCAAAATCCACCCAATCACTTAAGAGCATGGGAAGAGCTCTGGTTTGGTGGAAATCTTCATCAGTGAAGATCTCTCTATATTGGCGTATATGCCTTCTTCCTCCAAGCCCATGTCAGGCACCTCTCAGCGCGTGATCAACCTGTATATTTCTCCCCACTGGTACTCAGGCTCTACACCAGATATGCACTTGGTGTCCTCATAGATGTATTCAATTTTCGTGATAACTTCCATGTCTAGATCCTCTTCGACCACAGGGGCCTTCTTCTTTTGTCGCTTCGACATTTTGAGTTCAGAATCTTCCTATCATATATGAAATTATAATCATTAGGCCATTTCCGGCTAAGTTGCAAACATTGAGACAACAATGTGTAGTGTTTCACTTCATTTATTTTTAACATGACGAAAATTAGTTAAATGAAGCAAAAATGTGCAAGATAACACTACTGTCTAATACCAAAATAGTTCCATCAACAAATCTCGATCGGGAAACAAATCTACATTAAAATGAAGAGACCTCGGGCTCTCTGCGGGCGCCATAATCATCGCGTTGCGTTGGATAACAGGGGAACTTATGCAATATTTCAATGGTGTGTTTTCAGGAAAGACACTGTCTGTGCGATCTATGGTCAATATAACTCTATGCAATGATACACCCCCCTCCACCAGCTTGGATTTGAAACCGGCCGTGAACCAGGTCAAGTGGAACAATGTGGCAAAATGTGGCTGTGGTTTAAAGCATACGGGAAACATAAGAGGGGGAAACCAGTCCAAGCACCATAGGAAGGCCATGAAAAAAACCATCCCCCATTGACCTATCATCAAATGGGGCAGATTGGCACAGACAACGTAACGGATGTCTGCACCAATCTCCCCAAACACTAAGCACAAGGTCGAAATACATAACGGCTATAGAGGGAAACTACCCTATGGGCCAAAAATTCCCTCACTAACAGTTATGATACAAGACCCCCACTATATATGCATGTAAATAACGGGGTCAAGGGAAAACAGACATAGAAAAACCCTAACCGTGAACCAAAATCGAAACGCTCAATAGAACGGAACGGGTAAGGCGAACAAGATCCTACCTGGCAGTACTGTGCTGCTGGTGGGAAGAGGACTGTCAAGCTTCCACGGTTGAGCCACCTGGAAACATGGGTACACCGACAACGAGGACCGGGCAAGCTCGAGCGAACGACAGCACACGATAATGTCAGTTCACAACAGTCCAAATAGCAATAGAATAATAACACTTGAACCCATATATATATATATATATGGAAAAACATAAGCGGCGGGGAAAATATCAGACGGTGGAAATAAAAAGATCAAAGGTCGCAAGAATAATTCCTTCCACAACGTCGGGTGGAAAAACCACTAAGCTAACCGTCGAGACATCTGCATTGGAGCTTCGCAAGACTAATCGTCGGAGTGATAGAGGAATCAGGATCTGCAATGGTGGAATCATAAAGGACAAACATTCCATAATAGGTAAGGTCTTCATCAAAGGAGAAATCAACTCAATGACCGGAAGGCTAGTGCTTTTGGAAGCCGCAAGGGCGGAAGCCCAAGACTTAAGGAGCAGCGAAAACAACAACACGAGGTCTGAAAAGTCAGAGCGATAATCGGTATACTTCACAATCTGTCGTCCGCAACTGTGAAGAATGAAGTAAGAAGATGTTCTGATGTGAAACCAAAGGTCAACCGATTAAGACAAACGCATCGGAGAAAAATGTCGAAGCTAAAACTTGTTATTTCTCCGCAACGGCGGGAGCGCAAGCAAATGAAATTCTGATTCAAACACACTGAAAACGCATTCAAGGGCAATGATAAAGCTTAAACAAATAGTGGATCATTTCAAGCATTATAAAGGTCTTTCCGAAGAATCATTAGATCAAATCAAAAAAGAAAATCAAACCGACATAAGCAAAAGGAGGGTCCCAAAATTTTTTGAATTTTGGGAAAATGTTGTAGCTGCAACAAGCTGGAAGACTCTACATAAATGACGTCGCTCAATAGTGTCACATAACTGCATTGTGTCTGAGTGTTGTAATGGATAATTCACCTAATAACCTAGGTCTGGGGGTTACCAACATACTAGACCTTGCAGACAGTTTGATTATAAAAGTACAAATAGGAAA
>LPNX010872314.1:1473-14396 GCA_001517045.1 Pseudotsuga menziesii | reverse complement strand
AAATAGTTCCCCTTCAACATTGTTCATTTTATCACATTGAAACATTCCACATAGCACCTTCTCCAACAGGCAAAATTTGCAATTTCTCATTGTAAAACGAAATAGTTCCCCTTACAAACAATAGTTCACAAGTTTGTCCCAGGAAAAAAGCCCCTGTAAACTCTAACTGTCCTACATTTAAACCAAATCAGCCAATCGTTTGGGCTGCCCCAATCGTGTGACCTTTGGGCTCCCCGAAACCGTCGAAGATCATCATTTTGTCTTTCCCGTGAGCGCTCATGGTCCACTTCATGCGTTACATTTTCTGATTTTAACTTACAAAACGAGATATACTCGGTAACTGACGGATCTTTCCAAGCTTGGGCTTTTGTCATCATCCATTCTGCTTTGTCTTTTATTTGCCCTCCTTGAGGTCTCATTGATTTCAGTACGATCTTCTCACGGTCCAACCATACTTTTTGCTACTTCTTCTCCCAGCTATGCCTTCTCGCAGTAATCATTTGTAAAAGTTTCTTGAATCCATCTACAATTAAACAACATTCATCATTCATTGGGATTTCATTTTCAATAAAATCAAACTACATCAACCAAAACGATTAATCATCAAGAGAGGCCATGTACTGCATTCCTGTTCTGAAAACCTTAACAAGTGCCGGCACCACTATCTCGTCCACACACGGGTTTGAAAAACTCACCAACGACGGGAAGAGAAAACTCATCGGCGGCTTAAAACACTAAACATCGGCTGGGTAGTCTCATTTACAGCCGCATAAGCGAGTCTTAACAGGCGACGGGCACCGTGAGACCGTTAAGCCTATTGGAGTCGAAAGGGCGATGACCTAAATTTTGGGCGGAAAAGCTTTCAGTTGGCAATCGGAAAGACATCGACGTCGAAAGGTAAGTGCGTTGCACAGCCACAAGGGCGGAAGAAGAAAGGCTACAGACGTGCGATGAAAACCGGACAAGCATCGGCGTGCAGAACACTTATGCAGCGGATACCTAGTTGCTTTGAGAGCCGCAAGGGCGGAAGATAAACAGAATACAGCCTCCGATCCAAAACATAACTCTGACACCAGATCAATAAAAACGCTAAGGGTTCAGAACAACTTAAGGTTTCGCAACGGTCAAAACCTGTTTCACCTTCGAAACAACGGCTTTACAAAGAACAAATGTTCGGGTTCATCCTCGACTAGCCTCCGATAATATAAACAGGTCAAGCAAAAAGATGCGACAACAAAGAAGTTAAGATCATCGCTTGATTTCCTCAATGAAGGCTCCCTAAGGAAACAAGGTTCCGATAAGTTGTTTAAATGACCTCCGAAACAGTGGCTAGCATGAGAAGCAGACTTCCAAAAAGAAAACGTAGTTCAAAAGGCAGCAAACCAGACTCTAAACTCTGCGATCCATAGTAGTTTCAAACATAAACAATTTTTTTTAAAAGTAGGAGGAGAGTTAACCTTAACATAGTCCGAAATTAAAACACGACAAAGGGGTCATGGATCCAACGATTCAAAGCAATGTTAAAATTAATAAGGGGGGCCAAAATTTGAAAATTTGGGGAAAACAATTACGGCTGCAACAACTTATAATTACAATGCTTGATTGACCCACTATATTCCACATTTGCTCCATAAATTGGAGTACCTAAATTACTTACAGTTCTTTTGAGTTGGATCGTATGAATTTCTTTTATGCTTCTTGAAGGCATTAAAATTGAAAATAGAAATTTATAAGTAATTGTAATCAAGACATTCATAAAAAATTACCTGCAAATCGTTTTTCCTATATGAACTTTTCCATGTAAAATCTCTTTAGACTCACTTCAAACACACTTTGCTCCCTTTGGCATCTACTACTCAAGTCTTAGATCCCCAATATCTAAAGTCTCAACTTCTCCTTCTTCCTAGTCCACATAGTGTTTTGTTAATAATTTGAATTAAAGTTACATACATACATACATACATACACACATATATATGGGTTAGTTCAAGGGGTGATGAATAAGGCATTAGATCTCTCCCTATTTTAAAGCTTTATCCTCATAAGTTGATTATATTATTTAATATAAGATCCCACCTTATAAGGAGAAAGCCTTAAAACAAGAAGAGCATTAAATTATATATATATATATAGAGAGAGAGAGAGAGAGAGAGAGAGAGAGTAGTGGGTCCACATAGTATACCTATAAGGAGAAAATGATAAGTAGCTAGTTTTCCTGTCAAATTTATGGGTTGGTAATTTTACTCCATGTCCATGTTGACGGTTTCCTGGCCACAACCGTAGATAAAAAACATTCTAATTGAAAGTTAATCTCAACATCAGTGTCAACCATTTAGCCATGTTTTTCCTTCACACATATATGGGTGCAACTTCTATCATTGACCAAAACATTCCAAACAAAAAGATTATGTTAAGGTATTTTGTAACATACCCAACCTAGGTTACTTGGTAGGGAAGGATAAAGGTGCTCTCTTCTAGCTAAAGAGGGCTAAGATCAGGTTTAGCACAACATATTAGTTTACTTAATCATATATGCTCTATGGTCAATATTTTAAACTTTCCTAGGTAACTAGTTAAGCTAAAACAACTAGGAATTTAAACAACTAGTTTCATGACTAGTGCTACATAAGCTATCATAAGCAAGTCCCAATGGAAAATCAGATAAGGAGAAATTGCAAATATTACATGGCTGTTAAGAAGCATCAATCCTAATTATTTCAATTCCACAATCATTGATCTCCTACTACTATCTTTAGTAATAAAAAGCAACTTTACTAGTATAGGAAACTGTACATAGTTTCTTATCATGAATTAAATACCAAGTATCTTCTTTTAACCAATGCATGACCTGATATGAGGTTTTCATGTACATCCACATGACAGTCCATATCAACACCAATTAACTAAATAAATATAGCTAAAACACGGTACAATTCATCTGTGATCAAATTCCATTAATGGTACTAGAAGCAAGAATTCATAACATAGTAACTGCTAACCATTTCCTTTTCCATAGATCAAATATTAAAGCTTGAGAGTAAAACTAATGCATAACAGTCATAATCAACCATAAATCTACTGTTATATCATATATCATAATTAGAATTACATTTACAAAACAACAATGCACATACTAGCACAAAGGAGTACAGATTCACCGGGAAGCTGCTAATCTACAAGAAAACTAGTTTATGATAAATATACCTTTAACATCAACATTAAATATGAACATGCAACCTTCCTAATACATAATAATATTCATACATGTCAAATAAAAAGGTTAAAGGACTTATCTTAATTGTGTGCAACTAGAGACAACACGACAACTTTATTCCCCAGATGTGACCTTTAATTACTGTGTGTTTTCTCGTCGACAGATCCCCCCAAGACGAGGTTCTGGAATCACGCACTAGAAGGTATCTTCTAGGATGATACTAATGATTTATCTGATTCCTTTCCTAGAATTTCCCCCCTCTCCTAGAAATGCAATCTATGGTCATTCTTGAGATTGTCCCCCTCTCCCATGACACTACCTCTGACCTCCAAGGTCACTTTCTCAATTCGAATCACCACTGGAGAATTCGAAGATATAGAGCATTGGCCCTAGACACATGTCTAGTATTGTCCCCCTCTCCTTAAGGTCCTAGTGCAACCAAGAAGAGAACTCCACACAGGATCACCCCCCTCTCCCGTTGGATGATCTCTTAGAACATCTCTTCTGGCCACTCGAGTCAAGACACAAATTCAAACCCCCACTAGAGCATCTGAAAGCAAGGATAAGTATTTTCCTCCTAATCCCGCAATCTAAACCCCTACTAGAGCATTCACTTCACAAGAAACAAATAACCATGGAGCACATCCATATTCCTACTAGGGCATCCAGAAAACAAATGAATTGATCTCCTGGATCAGTAGACAAAACCATTGTTCAAAACTGTACAAGTATTGACCAGTTCTCTGTTGGAAATTTGTTATTTTCTCAGATCCCTGCTCCGCTGTGTTGCAGCCTTTCACACACCTAGGAGTTAAGCGCAACATAAATCTTCAAGCTGCTAGTTGTGTCCTTGGGGGCAAGTCTTGAGTCAAGTACAATCACTTGATATTGATCCCTCTGTTTAGGCCAAACTCCTAACGAATCCAAGGGGGGTGGTCCCTAAGAAAGACTTCAACTAAGGTTCTTTATATTTTAGTTGTTAATGACGAAATTAAGCTATTTTAGGAGTTTTTTGGTAGATAATTCTGTCGCAAGACTGAAGCAAAATTGTTTAAACATTCAACAACATATAACACGAGTATAGAAAGATTAATATTGACAAAACTGATAATCAGATGAAAATAAGATTGTTATGTACTCATATCAATGCCAAATGGAGTAAAAAATGTTGTTGAAAAGGAAATGTTTTGCAATATGTCTTGGTCAGTTTTAATTATTAAGGATGAGTTGATTTAAGGGAATGGAGATTCTCGATATACGTATGAAGTACTGAGAATATGTCCGTAGAGATGAAAAAATTGGTTCCTCACTCGAAAATGTGGGCTGAATCAGAGTCTCTAAGAAGGTGTTCAACACTACACCAACAAGGGTGTAACCTAACTGTATCTCGAGGTCACTATTCAGTAGTTCCTGCTTCCTTTGAGAAATTTGCCCAATAATGTCAAAAGGCATTGTGCCAAATTTTCACAATGTTTAGAAGGTTGTTGATTTTATTACTATGACTTAATTATTTAGATGTGACGAATTGATTAGAGCACATTCCTTCTTTTGATTATCCCAAAGCTCAGGGCGATCCCGCGATGGGAAAGAGCATACACTAGAATGGAAAAATGTTTGTTCCAATTGTATACTAAAGCAAAAATATTGTGGCAACAAAATAAAAACTAAAGCTTAAAAGAATCCACAAGCTATGAGTCACTTTCTGATCATCCACCAATAATCGACAAGACGCCTTTGGTTGGTGGATAGAGCATACTTCGTGGCAACGAGCAAGGGAACAAAATTATTTAAACAACTTAAAAGATGGAAATCAAAACAAATAACTAACTAAAACAAGCTTCAAAGAAAGCAGATTGTGTGCATGTGATTGTTAGAAAAATTCAAGCGATGAAAGAGACACTACCAACCCCCCCAAGGAGGATGAAGTGTGGGCGCTTTGTAACCCACTTGCTTTCATTATTACTTATGATTACAATATCATAAAAATGAAATTAAAGATGTCTTAGAACCTATAAAACAAGTCTAAATACTTATGCAAGTTTATGGAGTGAAGGGGAAAGAAGAAGAAGGGAAAACTAAGGGTTTTTTGGTGTCCCGGGAGACCCAAAACTTGGATTTTGAGTAGAGCTTCCTACTCTTTTTCTTTGGACATGTTAAAAAACAACGAGTTAAATTATTAGAATATAATGGAATGAATGAATAAAGGATAAAAACTAAAACTAATTTCAATACTTGCAAAAGATTGGAAAAATTTACTAGTTTTTAATGCACTGAAATGACAACTTTAGATTAAGCAAAAGATGATTATTTTTAAGCACTTATAAATTAAATCTATCAAATAAGTAGATTGAAATTATGAGACTTTTAAATCAGATGTATCAAATTTGCATATTCAAAGTATGTAATCGGAAAGGGGAGAGAGAATTGTTTTGAGAAGATGGAAAGCAACTTGAAGCCTCACTTGATCTTCTTATGAAAAATTTGGAGACCCTATAGAAATAAGATAAAACTTGAGAGATTACAAAGAGGAAGAAGATACAACTGAGTTCAACTCCTCCTTTGAAAATGTAACCTGCAAAACAAACCTATGAGAAACCCCTGCATAAAAAGTTAGATCTAGTGTACTCAAAAACAGGAAATGAGAATGAGTTGAAATACAATTGAATATGAACAACTACTCTCCTATCTCTTGCAATCAAAATACCAACAAGAAAATTACAACCGTAAATGTCTACTCTATGTGTCTTAGGATGACCTTCTAAGCTAGATCTAATAGCAATTTAAACAAAAAGAAGAAACTCATAAATTTAACAATGCCACCTCAAATACTTGCAAGCAGTCATCTCATAACATGGAGTGGACCTCCAAAGTCTGCAATTTTATTCATCAATATAGCAACAATACAACATAACAAAGGTTCTTTGCATCCATCAAAACAAAGGAGGATAACCCTGCTTTCATAGCCACATAAGAGCTTCAAATCCCAGGGAGGCACATTTTCCAAGTGGAGAGGAGGTTTAGGAGGTTGAGAAATGCATGGGAGGAAGGCCTGAGTGTTGGGATGAAGGGCTTCCATCTCAAAAGAGGTGAGACACATGTCTTAGGAGGTCTCCACCTCTCCAAACCACCTCAACCACATGAGGGATTGTTCCTTCCTTGAGAAGAATGTGCCCCCTTTTAGTGGACAGTTGTCTGACACCTCATATAGAAGGTTGGAGATGCTCTCCAGGCTCATAAATGCCCCAGACAAGAACCTCAACCAACCTACCACCTCAAAGACAAGTCCCAAACAAGATGCCTTTGATTTAGGATTGGGGTTTTCTCCTTTTTTATTTATTTATTTGACCCTATATGCCATTTTGGAGAGAAAATCCAAATTAATAATTGAAAATTACTAATTTGAGTCTCAAAAGCGGGTTTAGGGGTTAAGTTAGGTCTCAAGCTCAAAAAATGAGCATCCCCATGACCAAATTGGATCCCTAGGCCCAATTTTATGACCTTTTGAAATATTACAATTAAAATACACCTTATCGATGATTTCTTTAAAAAACTAAAAATTAAAAAATCCTAGGGGGGACTTATCAGATGTTCAAGAAACTCTGGATATATGACTAGCATGGTGTAATACATAGACCCTAGGATTTAATAACATTTATGAGACAAAAGTTACTAAACTCACCATCCCGACTTTGGAGGATTTTGAGTGAATGATCCAGATTTATGAGTGAATGAAATGAAATAACAGAGATAACATCATAAACACAGACATATTGCAAAGATAACAGAGATATAGTAAACACATATTCTATTAAATAGCAGAAATAGAACATACTGTAATACAATTGCTAGAATGGTGGTAGCTATCTCTAAGAAGAGATGTGGCTGCTACGCTCATCTGTGCCAAGTTGAATACAAAATGAGGCTAAAGGGGCCTATTTATAATAAGGATGAGGGTGAGAACCCCAAAAGTCCAAAACATAACTCTAGAATATGAACCGTCATAAAGTTTGCGTCCCCAATGTGGTAAGTTGAACAGTCAACTTCCCGGGGTCATAACTTTTGCATATGATCTCTTATTTGGGCGCTCGATAGCTCGTTGGAAAGATATATCCGAGATTTACAACTTTTGACTGTGGCCAAATGCATGCCAAAGGATACCTTATGGCACCCGAATTGAAAAAAAAAATCGTTTAGGGCCTTAAAACAACCCTGAAAATTTGGGACCTGAAAAACCATAGAAAAATAACTAGGAAACTGCCACAATGGATAATTGTTTTGAGCCAGTGGAATAGGTGGGTGGCCAATGGTTTCCATTGGGATCAATCCTCCCTCCTTAGGAAGCAATGGTCTCCATTGCGTCGAATCTCGTATCATATCTTGAACAGTGTGTTGAGTTGATCTCTTGGTGCGACATTTGCTGAAATGAAGAAATTGCTTTTCTTTAGCATCCCGAGAGGGCTGTAATTGTTGTGTGGATGATTTGTTTTTGGAGGAGCACCTTGAATGCGTGGCCTTACATCCTAGAGGTACTTGGATGGATGAGGAAACAATGACTCTATTTTCTTCTTGTGTATTATGAACATATATACCTTGTGCTAAGGGTGTGGGGGTAATCTGATGTTCTCCTTCAGACACAATTGTGAAGAGGAATAATTTTCTGATGTGGTAACGTATCTTCCTACCTTGCGAGACTGTGTTAGGTGCAACTACCTCTGGTATTCGATAGAGTTTTCCTCCCATAGTAACAATGATACTGCGAGGCCGTGACTCATATACAACATGATGCTTCCACATATATGGTTGTCCTAAAAGAACATCACAAACTTCAAGTGGGGCCACATCACACAATACCTCGTCTTTGAGAGGCTTGATGCCATATGGTAGGAGGCATTGTTGAGTAATGCAAATACCTTGTCCTTGGCTTAGCCAACCGATGTTGCAGGGTTGCGAGTGTGGTGTTGTTGGAATCTCCAATCTCTTAACGACTTCTGTTGAGATCAAGTTCTTTTGGCTCCTGTTGTCAACAACAAAATGTAGTGGGATTCCCTTCACCCACATGTGCGAGTGGAAGAGGTGCTCCTATGCCTCTTACTCTTTAGGCTCTTCTAGTTGAATAAGTCTGGTAGCAACAGTGGCAGTGGGGTCTGCATCAATGATCTGCTTCCCATTGTCTGCGGTTGTGGCATTGGGTTCGAAATCAGAATCATGATCTGATTCTAAAGATTTGCTCTTAATCACCAATAATTGCTTTGAGCGACATTCATCAGTGTTGTGCCAAGGGATTTTAAGAAATTCACACCACTTCTCGGTGTCCTTCTTTTTCTTTCCATCCCCCTTCTTTGCTTGTGGAGGGGACTGGTTGTCCTTTCCTTTTCCTGTGTCTGTGAGCCATGGTTTCTCTTGCCTTGCTTCTGTGGTGGATTCATGGTCCAGAGTCTCACTTGTTCTTTTGTCTAAATTTCTCCTCGATTTTGACAGCATACAGATAGGCAAATCCAAGTGAAGAGATGTTGAGGAATTCCATCTTAGTTTGGATGTACCGATGTAGACCACTGCGATATTTCAGAATCAGGTGTCACACAGAGTCCTTGATACCCAGCTTTGTGTGCAAGGTATGAAAGTTGTTGGTGTACTCCGACACCGTCTCGTCCCTCTCTTAACGTAGGATGGTCCATTTGGTGTACTGGTCATCATAGTTTTCCACAGGGTAATACTGTTCCTTGATGACATCTACGAAAGACGCCCAGGTGGGATTTGTCTCAAACATTCCAGACTCGTCTAATGAGTTTTGCTCCCAATAAGTACCCAACCAATTTTGGACATGGGGGACTGCCTTAAGGAGAGCAAAGGTGGTCTGTCAGAGAAATTGTGGATAGAGAAATACCCTTTTGGAACATTCGACCAATTATCTAGGCATTTGCATCAATATGGCCTTCAAATAAAGGAATATAAAAGTTAACTTGTACCTGAAGGGAGCTGAATCCTTGAACCGACTACTCGCTGAAGATGCACTTGCCGCTGTTGGCATTGGTAGAAGGATTTGGGTGAAATTATCCATCACCTCGTTCCTCTGTCATGCGAGGGCTTCCTCGAGCGACGATTTGACAGGATCTCCTGCTCCGTCGTCTCTCTTTTCTTCCGCTATGGGAGGTCGTTTGGGGTGGCGAGAGTGATAAAGTGAAACTAGTTCGAGACCAAACTCTCTATATCTTGACCTCGTCGAGGACATGCGTCGAGAAACAATCAAAGAGAAGATTGTTTTGATACCACTGATCCAGATTTATGTGTGAACGAAATGAAATAACATAGATAACATCATAAACATATACATATTGCAAAGATAACTGAGATACAGTAAACACATATTCTATTAAATGGCAGAAATAGAACATACTGTAATATAATTACTAGAATGGTGGTAGCTATCTTTGAGAAGAGATATGGCTGTTACGCTCATCTGTGCAAAGATGAATACAAAATGAGGCCGAAGGGTCCTATTTATAATAGGACGAGGGTGAGAACCCCAAAAGTCCAAAACATAACCCTAGAAGATGAACCGTCATAAAGTTTGCGGCCCCAAGGTGGTAAGTTGAACAGTCAACTTCTCGGGGTCATAATGTTTGCATATGATCTCTGATTTGGGCGCTTGATAGCTCATTGGAAAGATTTATTCTAGATTTACAACTTTCAATTATGGCCAAATGCATGCCGAAGACAACCTTTGGGCCACCTTAATTGCCAAAAAAATTCGTTTAGGGCCTCAAAACAACCCTGAAAGTTTGGGACCCGAAAAACCATAGAAAAATAGCTAGGAAATTGCCACAATGAATAATTGTTTTGAGCCAGTGGAATAGGTGGGTGGCCACCGGTTTCTATCTGGATTAGTGAAAAACTTGAAAATTATATGTCACTTAAAACAACGTCATATAATTAGTAAGGGAAAAAACACTCAAGGATGATGACCTTGATGACCAAGTCTCAGAAGGCCAAGCCTTTTACATAAGAGGACCTCATGCTATGTCATTTATTACAATTCCCTCGAAAGGGTGTGAAAATCCAAAAAAGGCCACAATTGGCCTTGATGAAACTAAGGAACTTCCGAGCATTGAGTAAGAACAAGTGATTTGTTTTGATCCTTGGTGGCTCACTTGAAAAATACCCTAAGTTCAACTTAGTGGATAACACACTGCACTCCTAGACCTACACAACACTGAATGAATGACTCCTTGGAGCAATTCGAATCACTTTTTCCCCACTCAAATTGTATCTAAGAGTCTAACTCTAGTCTACTGAGGAAGAACTCCCAAATCAATGGGGCTTCCTAACCACCACTCACTGACTCATTCAAGTCTTCATTGCAGCATTTGAATTCACTAAGACTGAATCCTAAACACTGACAAAGACACTTCCCTTTATTGGCTAACCCGAATTCCTCAAAATTAGCCTCAAAACCATTAACTGATTCTTTTAACTACTTAACTAGACCTCTTGCATGAGGCTGACTCAAATTCCTCCCAATGACTTCAATTTCCCTAAAAAATATTCCATGTAAATAGTTAGACTATAATTAATTGAAATGCACAACTTAATTAGAATTTGGCTCCAATTCCTAAGTGGAATACTTCATTAATTAAAGGTAGCCATTAATTGCTTAACTAACAACTAGTTTCACTAGTGTAATTGAAACAAAGACTTATTTTAACTAACGAGTATTTAAATTAATTAAATTAACTTAAATTTAACTATCAGTGGCCAAAATCAGGCGCTATTATGATTGCAACGAGTTAATAAGGGTGTATGACTAGTGTGTGAAGGGGAAGTGGGCCCCATTGCTAACTAAATGATGCATATTCTCACCTAGTGCGCAGATTCTGCATGCAAGTGATTAATTGAGGGGTTTATTACCTTCATAGTCCAAAATTAAGGAAATTAGGTGGGTAAGAGTATTGTTAGGGGGTCTGCAACTCCTAACCCCAACCCCTCCTCACGTGACATTCTAGAATCCCCTAGCAGCATTATTGTCATGTTGTGCCATTAATAATTTTAAGAATAATATAATAATAATAATAATATAAATAATAATACTTATTATTGCAACTAAAATAAAATCCATCTCATCAGTTGTCCATGGTCTTGGCATCTAGTTCCATCTCAATAAAGCAAATCAAGCAAATAAACCAATGTGTGAGGCTTACCTTCGGGATATTACATATTTTATAATAATAATAAAAAAGATGATCAAAACCTAGATATTTATGAGCTTAACAAATATAATATAAAATTGTATGTCAATTAGGAGTAGATTGGATGGTTGGGAGGAATGATTGTTACCCTTGCAAGTGACACGTTGAGCTCTTAAATGGGCATATTGTTGCATTGGTATTGAGCCCTGAAGAATTTGGTTTACCATTAGTATCATCCTTGAAACGAGGGGAAGTACTTGACGGGTTTCCTCGGGATATGTATTCCGATTGAAAAATAAAATAAAATTGTTGCATAAGTTAAGAATATAAATTGCCAATAGGTTGTATTGAGTTGAAAAATCAAAATAGAAAGAAGTAAATGGAGTGATGCAATAATAAGGATTGAGCTTGAGTGAAGTGAAGGATCATCCTTGAGGTATGGCCCCCATCCTTCAAAGGTTTGTTTAAATATGTACTAGTGGGTTCTCAACCATCCTTTTTGCTTTCTCCTATCAAGGTTAGGGTGTTTCTATGTTTTGAAGATAGTGAGAGGGGAAATGGAGAACTTATAATTTGGTGTGAGCGAGGGGGAATTATAATGTTTTTCACAGTGCTTCTAAACTAGGTGATTAGCATAATCTCTTAGGAAATTTAAAAAGAAAAATAGGGATGGGCAAATAGGAATGTTACAAAGAAGCTTCCTCTGTATTATGAAGCACCATCCTAGTAATGAATGTAGTTATTTATATATATCTATACTTTTTGAAATTAAATAATTGTTTTTATCAAAACTCAAACCACCATCAAAATAAATAAAATTTCTACCCTATTTAACACCTTTACATAAACATTCCTTCATGTGTTTCAAATAAAATAATAAAAAAAAAAATATAAAATATCCACCAACCTATTCCAAATTCAATAGCCGAAAGATACATATCTCTTATGAAAATGGCTTTCAAAAAGATCTAGGAAGGTTTCATATCCCTTATTACTCTAATTCTAACTAAATATATCTATAGTAGTAACATTGATAAGGTTTAATGTAACATCTCAAGATGTTATCCCTGAAGATTAAATGTTAATTTTGAAATTAGTTGTTAAATACTTTGATATAAATATTTATATAACATGAGAAATTATTATAATGTTGGTTTACTTGGAAGGCACTATGGATCAATCTACGTTGCCGTAACAAATTCGCAAATCTGCTCTGCACCCGGGATAACACAAAGAATTTGTGTAGGCTAGATCTAGAGTTACAAAATTTGAATTTTGGCCTCCATAAATGAAATTCGGTCAAGTAATTCCCGATGGAGAAGGAAAGATGGAGCAAGGGAAGCTTGCTTCAATTGCCTTTACCCCAAATATGCTCCGTCTCTAGGTGCGGGGATAATTGAAAGCACTACCTATGGAATAAATAATTACAAAATGGGTGGGGTGTGTCCAACTGCTTCTGTTCATCTTGTTAGTTTTTCATCATTTAAGCTAGCAATATGTTAAGATCTTTTCACTTAGAGAATAAT
>LPNX010872283.1:501538-576728 GCA_001517045.1 Pseudotsuga menziesii | reverse complement strand
AGATTTTATGAATCTTGTAGTTATGCATTGAATGGATGCATATGAAGGGTGTGAGTGACTAATTGCATAAGTATAGGTGCAAATGTTGTGATGCATTGCATGAATGCATTGAGATAAGTGCGCGTGCTATTATGAATAACTAATTGCTGAAATGATGAATTGATGACAATTATGGAACCATTTCAAGACTCTATTATGAATGCAGGATAGTAAGTGCATGAAGAGGATAGTCATGATCAATTGGCCGCCGAAAATGCTCTATGGACGGGCTAGGTGGTACAATGATATGCTTGTGAAGTAAGGAGTATCTAAACAATTCATTTTTAAATGTGACTATACCTTGCAAATTTCAGTATGCTAATGATTGTGTGAAGTAAATGAGTTTTGTTNGTACAATGATATGCTTGTGAAGTAAGGAGTATCTAAACAATTCATTTTTAAATGTGACTATACCTTGCAAATTTCAGTATGCTAATGATTGTGTGAAGTAAATGAGTTTTGGTAATGTTGATGTGATTAGCAGCTGGAAGTATTTGAATTTTATAAATTCTGAAAATGCTTCAGTGATTGTTGCAGCAATGAAAAATTTATATGCATCAAGACTTACCAAGTGTTTGGCTGATTGAAGTTCGGGTTTCAGGTAGATTGTTTGGGGCATGGCAAAGTGGGTAAGACCGTGACAAATACCGAAATCTACCATGTGAAAGAGCCAAACCTCATGAGAAGAGTCTCATGGCTGTGAAAATAGTCTGTATGCAGAATGAGTTGTCAATTTGAATTTGTAAATTTCAGATTTGAGAAATTGCTGACAACTACTAATCACTATTGGCTTGCATAGAATTGTGTCAGGAGGACGCATTGTAAGTGGGTGTCCATGTTATGCTAGTAAGCATAATCATAATGGACATTATGGTGCTACTTACAAGAGACCCAGAATTGAGGATCACCTCATTGCCAAGCAAATCAATTTCTATAGTAAACAGAGTTGCAATTCCTATTGAATTTAATTACTAATGTCATTTGCTTGGATATGGACAATCAATTTGGATTGTATTATCAGATAATGATTGACTATTTGGCTATTTGATGAATGTGCCAGGGGTGCACACTACAGGAAGATCATGTGTGATGGACTGCAGGAGCCAAACTTCATGGGAAGGTTTTCCCTTATCTTGAAATGGGTTTCGAGGGAAACTCCATTGGACATTCTGGAAATGTCTCATCTGGACTACATGTTTGGTAAGCAACATGAGTGAGATGGCATAGATTAAGTTGGTAAGACATGTGTGGATATGAAATGTAAAAAGGAATTGGGGTGGAAAATTGAGGGACTGTCAACTCAGAGAAGGGAGCCCCCATTCCTCCTCAATGAAGGAATAATGCCCCGACAAATGGATAAGTCTTTTGTGACCCTAGCTAAGAATATGCATATTAGATTGTTAAAATTCCATATGCAGAACATGTTTTGATTTTATTTCCATTAGGACCGATTGCTTGAGTATGAATAGGGCCTACATGATACACCGGACAAGGGTGCATACTTTTCCGATGTCGGATCATGGAAGGATTTTTCAATGTTCATTACACCCCAGGGAGTGGACGCACTCCTGGTGTCTCTATACTTGATAGTGAATGGTGTGAAATATGGTTACAATTTTAGAGCAATAATGCTAACAAATATGATTATATTGCTTGTGTTGTTAGGATAAACAAAGGTAATTTGGTATTATACACTAAATGGACAATGGCTTGAACTCATCCTACCTTCTACATAGAAGGGGACCAACCATGTGGGGAGGCTCCATGGTTGAGAGGTCTGAAAATAGACCAAAGACACTAAAAGTGTCATGACCAAATATAAGCGATTGTTGACGGTCTGATAAACCCAACGAGGGTTGGCTTGACTGTGCCTGATATATATATATATATATAAGGATGTTGTGAAGCAACCTTTGTGCTGACCTAACATCCAAGTCCATAGGAGATCCCAAGGCTTGCAAAGCGAAGCAAGATCCTGTGGACCAACAAGGAAACACGCAATACATATAAGTATTGGATTGTTTTGCAATATTTTGCTTATGAATATACATGTGTATATGATTTGGTTATGATGTTTTAAGCTCTTGTTCTAGAGATAAAACCAATGAGAATAAACTAAACATGTGAATCTATTCAATGTTTGAATATAGTTATCGCGGGGAGCGATGACTATGAGAGCATCCTAGGGGTGCATGTGGACATGTGAATGTCCTGAAGAGCTCAGAATGAGTGGTAATGAAAAAGGTGCTAGTAAGACTGTGAAGGTCCTAACAGCCGAGACAAACCATGTGGGGAGGCTCCATGGTTGAGAGATCTGAAAATAGACCATAGACACTAAAAGTGTCATGACCAAGAGGGATTGGTCCAGCATTCACGGTGAAGTGAAAGAGGTTGAGAGCACGAAAAGCCACAGTGGTAGTGTGGGTTCCAGGATGGAACAAAACAAAGAGGGGAAAAACTCTTGCTGCTCTCTCTCGCCTTTTGATTATATATATATATATATATGTTTTATGCATTGTGAAAACAAAAGGTTATTGAATGCATGTATGACTGAAAATAGAATGTGTGTATTTGCTTAAAAGTAAATTGTGAATGCTGGAATGGTTAATTCCCTGCCCAAGAATGGACATGAATAAACTCATGTGCCTGTTGGGAAGGCATGAAAAATATGAAAGTCTCGTTCATGAGGCTTGGACTGTCATGCCAATTAGGCAATTAAATGACTGATATTAATTCCTATATTATGCTTGGTCTAACAAAATTTCAATGATGCATTTCACAGGTGAGAAAGGTGAAATCCAATGGTGCACATTGATCATGGCAGCAAACCAAAATTTGTTGGACTTGGCTGGAAGTCTCCTTCAAACGATTTCCAGGACCCAAGAGAATCTTGGAGAGATGCTCAAGATACAGAAAAGGCAGAATGAAATGAACCACCATATTTTGTAAGACTCTATTGGTTTGCAAAGGGAGATGAAAAGCCTTCTGGGAGCAATCGGCACAGGAAAGGAAGGTGGATCAATGATGGGACATTCGTCCAAGTGATCCATTGAGAAATGGTCCAGGCATGAAGACTCAAAGGAAATTGAGTAGGTAAAGATGAAGTAGCCAGTGAAATGCTGGGAATGCGGAGGACATCATTTACTCCGGTACTGTCCAACGGGGGAACATGAAGAGGGTAGAAACCACAAAGTTCCTAGGCTTTGGGATAAGCCGAAAGCTAAGAACCAGCAGGAGAAGTTCGTGGAAGCCGAGGGGCTTGGTCCTGAACGTTCAAAGTAAATAATTGAACGTGGGACAGATCTGCAAAATTTTGAAATTTCAGATCTGCAAATTGTATATGTATTCCTATGTATTGGAACACCGAGGACAGTGTTATTCCAAGGGGGAGGGGATTGTGATGTCCCCAATTTTGACCTCGGTTACATTAAAAGGTACATGATGTATATATTGTAATTAATCGTGGTGAGGAGCTAAAGGCAAAATCCTGCCCATCGATTTGGTTGTGTATGTTTCGGCAATAGGGACAGTTACCGATGTTATATTGTGCTATCCGACACATTATAGTTTGGCATCATGTAAATACGTACATCAATTAAAATAAACCCACAACCAGCTATGAAGGTCCAACGTTGAATGAAAAGGGCATGATTCCTAAGGTTAAGGGGGGGTTGTCCAACCCGTGGGGGTTGTTGGGAGTTTGCCATGTGTCACCACCCTGTTTGTTTTGCTCATCTTCCCTTGTCTCATCCAACCACCACTTTAATGTTATGCTGAGTTGTTGAGGAAGTTATTGCTAGAAGTGGAGGGTAGCAAGACTGTCAGTCTTTGCCACACGCTCACTCCACCAGTCATCTCTCCACCTTCATGCGGGTAAGGAACCATCACTATGCCACTCTCTTGGCGGTTGGGGTTCACTCTCACGCAGGGACGTGCAAGGGAGTAGATCATCTCCTCTCACGTGTGCTGAGTTAAAAGGGGTTCCACATTCCCTTGTTGGGGGTTCGTTCTCCTCTGCCTCACCGATAGCTGGACCGCAGGTTGGTTCTACCTTTCATTGGGGATTGCTAGTCTGGGAGTTTTCTTTCCCATTCACGCAGAATAATTGTTTCCCCTTTTTTTCCTGTTTTGCTCTCCTGGTCGGATCGGGTAAGGTCTGGGGTGTTTGTCACCGAACTGTGACTGTGGGTTATGTCTTTTCCCTCATGTACAAAGTGGAAGTCTACTTTTCTTCCCCATTCTTCTACATATGCAAGTTCTACAACGATGGTATTGAGGATCATTTGAGTGCTGTGAGTCCCTACGCTGTGTGGGCAGTGGTTTCTTCCACTTTTTGCGTTGGCTGTATCTTTTTCCCTTGCATACAGATTGAGAGTCTATTCTTTCCCCTTTTCTACCTGTGTGAGTTCTCCAGCAATTACATTGGATATTGGGTGTGTTGTGGGCTTGTGGATGTGGTTGGCTGTTGATTTCCACATCTGTTGGCTGAATTTTCCCCTGTCTATGCTGGGAGTTTTTCCTCTCCCCTATTTTGGGACTGTGTAATGTTGCCATAGTTTTCATTATGAGTTTGGGCTGACGATTTACCCTGGTTTTGGGTCGCTTCTTGGTTGTTGAGGCTGCAGACGTCTTTTGGGGATTATTGCTAAGTTGTTTTGGCCATGCTAGGGCCAAGAACAAATCTGGAGCGTGGTTTGATCTGAACTATGTTTCACCTTTTGTTTGGAGTTGTCACCCTGTTGTCCTTGCCTTCTTTACAGAGCTGTGAGTTGTTTGTTTTACTATGGCTTGCAGTGGTTAGTCTTTGGACTATTGAGAGTACGATTAGAGGCTGGGTATGCTCGAGAAAACTGGTGTTTGAGGCCACCAGCTTAGCATTTAGCCTTTCCTAGCTCCTTGACGGCCTGATAAACCCCACTGTGGGGGCTTGGCTGATTTGTGTACCTTGGCTATGTGTAAGCCTGCTTTGACCCTTATTCCTTGAGGAATCATGCCCAGCTTAGGAGTGGCAGTGTTGCTGAGAGATTGATGAGCACGCTGGCCAATGGTTGGGTGAAACGTTACAGTGACGTAGCTAGTTGCGGGACGAGTTCCTATCAGATGAGTATTCTCGTCCATTTTACTTCTGAAATTATATTTATTGATTAATGAATATGATGAACATGTGGCATGCTTGAATGAATGTATGTTTTCTTCCGCTATGTATATGAAGGATTATGCATCTTAGTATGTATTATGTTTAAGCTTTTTATTTCAGCATTATATGCATGTTCGTGTTCATGGGGTTGTTTTCCCATATGTTTGGTGTTAGTAACGTCCTCTTCTTCGGTCAGAGGGTCGAGGATGTGACACTTAACCCCTATGTTTGCCCTAAATCCCAAAACTTGGAGCGGAAACTTGCTCTGGATATCAATTCTACTTGAAAAAAACCTAGCGCCACGCTTACCCTTTGTCTAATGAGTGGTACCTTCTTCAGCACCACCTGTGTCCTGTTATAGAGAAGCGGTGCCACCACGGAAGTGCTTTGTCTTTGAAGTGGTTCTCACCTAAACCGCTCTGTCATAAGGGAACAAAAGTGGTACCCTTGGTAAAATGGGAAAAAGAGAAGTTTCTCGAGGCTTCTAGATCATGGGCCTCGCGTCCTCCCTTATCCCTATCAATATGGGTTAGTTGAGCTTGAGATCCCTCTTGGTAGGATCTTAGAGCCACCTCACCCACAATTCTCTCAACTATCCCTATCCATTTGAGCCCTATAGATACAAGCTCATATCCATAGTTGAGGGGGAGAACTAAATGCTATTGTTATGTTGTTGAATTGACTACCTAGTCCAATCCATTGGAGAGCACAAGAAAGCAAGTTGGAGCTTTTGGGGATGAGGTGTTTGTCTTGTGGAGGAGTTTGTCAACACTAAGGTAATGGTTGTAAGCTTTTTCATTCATTCTTAATGCAAAGCTGATTTCCGTCCCACATATCTGTTGTTTTGATTTCGCATGTATATGTTACTGGATTCCTTAGTCATTAGTATGGATGTGTAGATGATTTTCTGGTAGCTTTGATGTTCTTGTTTGTTTGACATGTTTGTTGGTACACAGGTTTGTGATCAAAGCAGTATTCCAGGTGTTTACAACATTCAGGGAAGGTCTTCATCCTTTGTCGTTCACTCATTTGTTATGGATCTGAACCATTCAGACCAGAGGACCAACTTCTATTTACAGAAGGTGCAATATTCCTAATCACAAACTTACTCTCCTAAAGGTGGTGCATGCATGCCTACACCATGCATGTGTCTTTATTACATATTAATTAATGATGCAATAGCCCATGTTCTCAAAGAAATAGATGCATTATTGAATCTAGGAGAGTACTATGAAGAATGCTATGTACACATTTTAAAGTGTTGAGAGAACTAGTTTGAGATTCTCTTTGTGAAATCCCCTATCTATGATAAATATTTATGTGAAAAGGGATTTGCAAAGGGAAAAAATCTCCCACCTTCACTTCCATGAATTTTTTCTTCTCCATTATTTATTTCTAGTGTACAAAATAATGAATCTCCTTGTGAAGGGAATTTACAAGTGTAGTGCCTCATTTTCTGTGATAGATTATATAATTTGATTATAGACAATAGACCTGATCATGACTATTCTTTGAGGGAACTCAGTTGTGAATGACTTGGTTATGTGATATGTCACATACCCATACCCCGTTATCATGCGGAATTAAAAATTCATCGAGAACTTTTACTGTTCATCGAAACATAGGGCATGGTTGTGAACCACTTCTTGACATTTCCAAAACTGTCCTGCTCCCTCCCATATTCCATTGATCAGGTCGACGATCTACAAGGAAAGATCTCAGAGGAGATCGGACGATGGAGAGAAAACGTGACAGAAATCGACGATCTCAAACAGTCCCGCAAACTGGAACCAAATCGACGGTTCAGAATCCACCCGCAAAAATCAATGGTGTGGATAGCTTGAGTTGCAGGGTTGGAAGTTATGAGAATGGAAATCTCACTTCCTGCAACCCACCTCCCGCATCGGGAACAGATCAACGACGGACAATCATCCCACGAATATCGACGATGCGGAAACCTGAACTTGTGGGGTTGGGAATTGTGAAAATTGCGACACCGCGATCCCGCATCCCGCAAGCTACGGAAGGAAAAAAATTTACAGAAACCACGATCTGCGAACCGTCATTCTGCATCCTGCAGACTGCGTAAATGGGGATTTCTAGCAGAAAACCCAACTTTTTTCGCTGAAGTCTTGGATCGATCTGATCATTTAGGCCATTACTGATCTGGCCAATATACCCTGCAACGTAGCTCGAAATGCATTGATGGAAAACATACATAGATGCCTATAATTGCAATTATTCAAAGGAACAATGCATCAATTCAACACAGCAACATGTTAATCACATTCCATTAAGCAATTTACAATACAAGAATACAACTGCATAGAATAACATAGACAAGAACACTTATCTTGAATAGAACTTGTCCCACAACTAGCTATGTCACTACAATGTTCCACCCAACCATAGGCCATTGTGCTCTTTAATCTCTCTGCAACACTGCCACCCCCGAGCTGGGCATGATCTTCCCCAAGGAATAAGGAACACTAACGGGCTTCACCCATAGATAAGGATACAATTAAAATTCAGTAAAGGCAACACAGTTGGGTTTATCAGACTTACACGGGCAGTGGTTTACACTTAGCCAAATTCAGATGAGACACGACCAAGCCAACAGATGGGTTTATCAGGCTACCAGCTAAGCCATCCTTCCATTTGGGTTTATCAGACTGTCATCGGAGGTGGAAAGACTGACTGCTAAGCTAGTGAGCTCATCCCCAGAGCTATGAACACCCACACTGGATCTAGCCTGATTTCTAAACAATTACATACCCAACACAAGGAAGCATTCCCTTCTCTGCTACACAGTCCCTTGGGCCATGCCTTCCCTTCCAGTGCTATTCAAGGCATGCAAAGAAGAAAACTAGCCTTCTAGATTGGTCTGTGAGGTTCTTTCACACACCAGGTTTATCAAGCAAGTCAAGACTCTATTTCCATTTCTTCAATCAATTCAAATGCTAAACATGGATGCACACACATAGGGATCTCCGTCTTGTGATTTATCAAAATGTAGCAGATGCCAGGGATTCCATACACACACATAAATTTACAAATTTTTGAACATTGTCGGTGCCAGATCGATTGCTGCAAAAATGCCAAACGAAAATGTTGTCGGTCTTTCAAAACAAAGATACAAAATCGGATTCAGGGCATTCATGTTCAGGAAAACAACTAACATACAGGAAAAAACGTGAGAAACAATCCACACAAGGAAAACCCAAACCGTGAAGGATCTAGCTTGCCGGATAGGAGAAAATGTGAGAGAAACAATCCACACAGGGAAAACCCAAAACGTGAAGGATCCAGCTTGCCGGACAGGAGAAATTCATGAAAGGTTTAGACTCAGAATCCCTTTTTTTTTGCTTGCTTGCTTGCTGTTGCGTGAATGCTCAATTGGTTTCCAAAAATGTTTTGTTTAGTGCAAATCATGAGGGAAGCTGAAACACTACTGCATGAGGGAAAGGTGGCCATTTTTGGTGTTTTCTTGCCCAAGAAATTCAAAAAAGGTTTTTTTTTCCAGAATTGGTTCTCTGCCCAATTTGAATTTCCCCACTCTCCCAATCCCCCACTCCCTCATCCTTAGGAAAAATCATGCCCCCATCTCATTTAGTTGCATTGACATAGCCGACTGTGGGTTTTAATTAAAAATTTCAATTTTAACATGATGTCTAGCTTTGTAATGTTTAGCTAGCATAAAAAAAATACCATCGGCCACACCTTAATTTTCGAAACATACATACTAAATCAATGGTGGGTCTTTTGCCTAGCTCCACACCATGATTATTTACATCATTTATTTAAATGCAACGGGGTCAAAACCAGGGTGTTACATGATATCGATGATGAGTTGGTATGATTATGTTATGATTATGTTATGATGTTGATGTGATAGAGAAGTCACATGACTATGATATGGTGTGATGTTGATCAAATGATTATATGCTTTTGTTATGATGATTAAGATGTTTACACGATTCACTATGTGAAATGTTAATATATATATATCATGTACTCCAATGAGTTGTCGAGCATGACATGTAGATTAGGTACATGTGACACAAATAAGCGTTGATATGCCATGGAATCAGAATGAGTCGCACATCAGTAACATATATTGACAACTTGGTAAATATGTGTGAATCTATGGAAATTGTTAAATTTCATGAACCATAGATCTACAATCCTGTATGAAAGCAATCTAAAAAGAAGGATGTAGTGGAATTGACAAATCAATGTAAACTAAACAATGCATTCATGACACAAATTTCACACTAATGTGCTAACTTAGGGTGGGAAAAATCACAGCTGGACCTCACTAGTTTAACTCTGGATAACTAATTCAGTTCACAATTATTTAACTGATGAGGTAGGTGAACAACAGCCGCCACACTCCCTTGAATCCTGCAAATTGGCACTATGGTGACTGGAAGTGAACTAACTAGTGGCAATCAGAGCTTAACTGAACATGACTGACTACCTACCACATACAATTGAAGGTCATTGCTGGTGGCACTCAAAGAGGGTTCCTAAAATGTAGGGATTGGCACCAATGGCACCAAAACTCAAAAGTGTAGATGACTCCTAGGCATGTCCCTCCTTACTCTGGTAAAGTGATAATGACCTCCTAAACTAGGCAAAATGGACAACACCCCCCCTTAATCCTAACTTTGGACAACTTGGGCCCTGACAACTAGGCCAAAAGTCACCCATACAATCTAAACGAAATAAAAATATGGCTTAATAAACAAGGAAATGGGGAAAACCTCTTGGGAACCCCCGCCCCCCCCTCACCTCAAAATAAGCAGGAAATCAAGAAACAAGCTTCCATACTTTAAGAGAAAAAAATTCTTCTTGAAAAAATACTTGTGAAAAAATTGATGCACTCTGCAACTCTATGGAGCAATAATGCAGAATGTTGGTTCTTGTGTGCACTAGTATCCCAAGACTATGCATGTGAACATTTCATCTTCTTCCAATCCGATGATAGATAGGATAAGGAATGTTTCCTTTGTCTCTTATTTCTATAGGAAGAGTGACATGATCTTGTTCTGGATTTGGATATGGATCACTCTAAACTTCATCTTCAATTTCATCAAGTGATTCAACTAGGTCCTCTACTTTGGTTTTGAATATGAAACACTAATGGAAACATTATCATATGTAAAAGGAGTAGATAGAATGGCTTTATCTCCCCTTTTAAATGGAAGTTGAAAATGTATTGGATCTAAGTATGGAAAAAAGTGTGAGAATTCATATTCCTTTGAGGCATGGTTTGCAACACCCTTCGCTATAATCTTCCCAGTTGAGATATCTGAGATATCCACTGAGTCAGGACCAGATACCACTCGCTTTGGTGGGCCAATATATGTCATGTGGTATATAGATAACAAATTCGCAGCTAAGGAGGGAACATAGAGTACATCTTTGAACATTCCATGTTTTAACTTGATAGAACCCTTTCCTCCAGCTTGAATTTGGGTGTCATCACCCATGTGAATACTCGGACCATCAGTAGGTTGTAATGAAGAGAATATTTCTCTGGATGTAACCATATGATTGGAGGCTCCTGAGTCAATGAGAAAGGCATGCGATTTTGAACATCTAGCCTTTAGTGCATGGCATCTCTCATCATGATCTTCATTCTTTTCTCTAGAGTCAGTCTTCCTTACACCTTCAGGGAGAAAAATATTGTGTTGCTCAAGGATTTATTCCATTTGATCAATGGTCTTATTCATACAATACTTCTATGTATGGTTTCCTTTCTTACAATAAGAGCATTTTCCCTTATCATAACGTTGATGTTTGTCCTTCCTAGAGCCGAAGGCTTCATCTGATGGATAAAACTCATCTTTAGGTTCAATTTCAGTGTTTCATTCCTCTTTACTTTTCTGCTTCCTTCTTTCTTGCACATTCCTAGAGTCTTCAGCGAAGAGGGCCTGATTCTTGGAGGCTTTGAGCACTCCCATCTGAACCAATTTGTCTTGTTCCTGGATTAATGTTTTTGCAAATGCATTTAGAGATGACATTTTCCAATTTGGGATGGATAGCCTTCCAGAGTGGAATCTAGATACAAAAACTGAAAACTTTGAGCCAAACTGACTCAGAATTGAGAGCACAAGCTACTCATTCTTCTTCACAATCCCACATTGCCTGCATTGCAAGACTAGGGATTTGTATTTTGAGAATAACTGTTGAATTGTCTCGAAGTTGCAGGGATGGAGTGCAATCAGCTCATTCTCCAGGATATGGCCCCTTAGCTCATCCTGTTTTCCAAGAAAGGATTTGAGCTTGTCCCATACTTCCTTCAGAGTTATGAGTCCCTCAAGGTGGAACAACAGCTCCCTAGAGATGTGGATGCACATGAAGGCGAAGGCTTCATCTAGCTTATTCATAAACTTAGATTTCTCAATATACTACTAGGGTTCGACTTATCTTCTCGTTGTCATCTATACAAGCCTTTATTGCATAAGGCAATATGCATATCCACCCTCCAATCAATGCAATTGAAGGGTGTAAGGATCCTAGGAGATAGAGCAATTAAATTCTCTAGTTCACTGGTATACTAATCAACAATTCTTCAAGAAACTAAGAATGTACCTGCAAAAAATCATTGTAAAACACTTCAATTCACAAATATTATCAGTTCAAACCTCTCCACCTTAACATGAACACATTTTTTGAGTCCGTCACACATGGATAGACTTCTCTAGACATAATCCAGAGGGATCAATGCAATTATTCCAGGAATTATGTGGAAACTCAACTGCTTCTAGTGCAAGCATGGAGGTTTGTGAGGTTTTTTGTTGGCATGGACATAGGCTCTGATACCATGTTAAATTTCATGAACCATAGATCTACAAGCCTGAATGAAAGCAATCTAAAAAGAAGAATGTAGTGAAATTGACAAATCAATGTAAACTGAACAATGGATTCATGACAAAAATTTCACACAAATTGGACAGAATATCATTACATCAATCTTCATTAACATGTCAGTAATACAATAGTCATACAATAAGGAGAGTTTGAATATTGTGGATAAGATTCGAATCCACTAATTCAAAATGACTAATGTGCTAACTCAGTGTGGGAAAATTCACAGCTGGAGCTCACTAGTTTAACTTTGGATAACTAAGTCAGTTCACAATCAGTTAACTGATGAGGTAGGTGAACAAAAGGCACCGAACTACCTTGAATTATGCAAACTGACGCTAGGGTGACTGGCAATGAACTAACTAGTGGCAATCAGAGCATAATTGAACATGATTGACTACCTACCACGGACAATTGAAGGTGAATGTTGGTGGCACTCAGAGAGGGTTTCTAAAATGTAGGGATTGGCACCAATGGCACCAAAACTCATGTTGACACCAAAACTCAAAAGTGTAGATGACTCCTAGGCATGTCCATCCCTTGCTCTAGTAAAGCGATAATGACCTCCTAAATTAGGCAAAATGAATAAATAAACTATGTGGATAAAGGGAGGATTAATTAATCCTAACAAAAATATTGGAAAAATATTTGATGCACGTGATGTGCATGGAATATGGAGGAGTCAGTTACATTGACAAGTGATGTCAAGCTATGATGTATATTTTTATTTGAAATCTTATTTTATAAGATTTGATGTGTGTGGTGTTTACGTGCAGGTGTCGTATATGATTGTTAATCGATCTACATCAAGGGACGGGGTTGAACATGATACAAGCTAAGTCTAGTCAATGTCGACACGATGAGTCAAATAGAGCGAGAGAGGCTTCAACTCATTAGATATGTGTTGTTGTAAGAGTAGGCCGTAGGATGGTCGCTCATGAGGTATATTACTGGGGGCGTGCAATAGGACTCAGACTTATTCCCTAGGAACCACTAGTCCCTCAATAGGGTAGGCAAGTTGAGTTAACGATGTCTCAATCATCATACCATATTCTTACATGAGGGAGTATCTAAAGGGAATGTGGGAAGCATGACACCTTGCTATCATTGGTCAAGAAGAAAACGCAATTACTAATTAACTAATAATCATTGGGCAGGGAAAAATGATTAATAAAGTATATTTTAGCAACCTATTAAATAAAAAACGAAAATAATCAATTAATTTTAAAGTAATAACTAAATAAGTAATAATAATGATAGACAATATGATAAATCCTATAAAAATCAAATGATAATATTAATTTAATAAATAAAAGTGAGAAAATTTCCGAACAAACAAATCAGGTGGGATTTAAAAAGAAAGCAACAAAATTGGAAAAAGAAATGGAAGCAGACATAAAGAGAAAAAGTAATAAACACTAAGCAAAGCAAAAAGAAAGAAATAAACCATGAAAAGAAAAAAAAAATTTAAAGCACACCTTTCTCTTACTGAGAGACTGATACTTAAATTAACAGCGAAGGGCGGGGAGACACGAGAAGGATAAACGAAACCTTGGTTCTTGATCCTGGCCAAGAACCAAATTTAAATTTACTGTTAAAAATGTGAATTGTTTGTGATAAGGCACAGCTAGAGAGGGCCGTACGGCCCTGGCCTGGCCAGTTGACTTGTCTAAGAATTCCATTCCGAACCTAGAATTGGAATTGGTCTGCTTATTACATCGTATAAAGATCAAAGGGTTTGCTCTTACGCAATTGAAGTTCGCCGCTTTTGACCAGATTTAAGCCTTGCATAGTTGGAAATTTGTGGTTATTTTTATTGTTACTGTAGATTTTGTTATAACTAAAATTTAGTAAATATATTGAATTCACCTTTATGGTCCATAAGGTGTAAGCTAATAAGGTGTAAGGTGTAGAATAGATAGATAGCTCCAAGGGTTAGCTCAATTGGTAAGACGTGTGTACACTCTCTTGGTTTGGGAGAGGTCACGGGTTCGAGCCTTGAGTCCTCTGGGGTTAGGCCTTCTGCTAGGATGGCCGGCGGTTTAGCACCTCTACCACCCACGAATGTGGGGAAGTATTGCTGGTTCCCGTGGATCTTTCCATCTCGAAAAAAAAGGTGTAGAATAGATAGTAAATAAGTATAATGTTATTTAATATTATTTTGTAGAAGATCACTTGTTCGAAACTCTATTATTTAAAGATGTAAATGTGATTTATATGCTTTGTTATATTATAAGTTTTAGTTTTTTAATGGAAATATAATGAATTCAATATTAAAGTAATATATATATAGTAGTAAGCAATATGAAGAAAAATATGATATAGATAGAATAGATAGTAAATAAGTATAATGTTATTTAATATTATTTTGTAGAAGATCACTTGTTCGAAACTCTATTATTTAAAGATGTAAATGTGATTTATATGTTTTGTTATATTATAAAAGTTTTAGTTTTTTAATGGAAATATAATGAATTCAATATTAAAGTAATATATATATATATAGTACTAAGCAATATGAAGAAAAATACGATATAGTTAGTAACATGTGGTTAAGGGAAAAGTAATAAAGTAATACATAGTAATGAGCAATATGAAGAAAAATATGATATAGTTAGGTAATATGCAGCTAAGTGAAAACATAATGGTTGAAAGGCAATAATAATAAATAGAGGGAGAAAGTGAAAATGTATATGGAGTGGAATGTATAATGAGTAAGAACAAGAATAAGTATGAAGTTGTGGAAATTAAAGAAGTTAACAACAAGGAAGGGGAAGGTGAAGGGTAAGCATATATATAAGGGAGATGTTGTATGAATATGGAGTGTGTGAGTGTAATAGTAAGCATGTAAAGTTGTAAGTAATAAAGTGAGTGGATATTGATAGGTAGTTTGGTAAACAAATATAAAGATTAAAATGGGAAGTAATAAAGTAAAAGAAGAATGCTTGAATATATAAGTAAGTTAGTATGGTTAACAAATATATTAAGATTAAAAATAGTACTAAGTGGTGATAAATAAAACAGTGTAACATAACTAATATGATGTGAGAGAGCAAGCAGTATAAGAATGTAAAATATGTGGACTATTGAGATAAAACATTAATAACACAAGTGTGTACAATAAAAAGTAAGTGGAAAATAATGAGTAATTATAGTAAGGGTAGAAACTTGCAGGATGAAACGGAGTAAACAATGATGGTGGATAGTGAGGATGGTAAATGGAAAAAATAAAAAGAATGTAGAAAAGTGGTAAGGTTAATATTGTCATTGACAAGAAACAAAATTTATTCATTTCGAAGGGTCGTTACAACATGATATACATAATTTCTCTATTTCCCTGGATGACTCTCTTCATTTTTATAATAAATTTTCTACCAAGGAAATTGTTTTGGTTGGAAAGAAACTAAAATCATTAAATATAATCATGAATGAGTGGTGAAAGAGATTTTTCAACTTGAATATTCTCCATTGAAAATGCTCCTCCAAACCCCACAAATGTGGTCCCAAGGAGCCTAGTTGATACATAAGCTTTGCAAGACTACAACGTTTACAGACAAACTTTATTTGGGTCATTTATTCAACTTTACAAAGCCTAGTTTATGATTTATCTGTTTGGTAGGCCTCACCATAAAATATTGTGGCCTTGCATCCATTGCCAACAATGGATGGTTTTGCTCAAAAAAATCATCGAAAGTTCAACACCAACGAAATTATAGTTAACTACCAACATGTAGAACCATTTTGAGTCAAAGAGGTGGGTGGCCACTAGTATCCTTTCTCATAGCAACAAAATGATCAAAAAAGCACATATAGTTTCTAACTTGTTCATAAATCCAATGTACTAATCTCTATACAATGTTCATTGTTGACCTCCATCAACTTCTCTAGTGCTTGAAGACCTTGCAACCTTGCGAGATTGATCCATCTCAAGTTCTTATGGCCAAATCCTCGTCTTCTGCAAACAATACCTAAGAGTAGACATTTCATGTCTCTTTCAATCATGTCATGGCTAATTTTAAGGTTGTTTTTTATTTTGATAGGAAGAATTGTGGATATGCCATTTTCCCATGAAATAGTCGTAAATTGTCTAAAAGGTAATGATGATCCATATACAGTGAAATACTAATAAAGGAGTTCCCAAAGCCTCCTTAGGGGTTGATTTACCAAAGTAGAGTCAAATCCATTGTATTCACATTCTTCATGGGTTTGTAAGCTCCATGTAAAAAATAAAATAAAAGAAGAACTAAGTAGATTAACAAAGCTTTCATTTGATTTAGATTTAATGGAGAATATAACAATGTCTCAAATGAAACAAGAAGTTGAATAGTACAAACATTATCGCAGTGAGGAGGAAAAGCAAAGTACACAATGAAAATGTAAAAGTTATGAAGATTGTACCAAATGTGTCAAACGACCATAAATGACAAAATGAAAGTTGTGTACTTTCATATAGAAGGGGAAAGATGCACATGATGAGAACATTGAGAAGGTTGATTAAAATTATGTGGTAGGTAGATGCCAAAGCAAAGGTTGGAGTATTTTGAGGAAAAGAACGAGGAAATGGTGATTACGAAAGGTCGATACATACTATGAAGTGATGGTGATAGAAAAAATGAGGTTGGCGTGGCATAAAACACATATTATGAAGTGACGGTGATGTGTATGTATCTTGTCACATTTTAAAATAATTATAATGGGCCCCACGTTTTTCATAAGCCCTTCTGTTGGGATCTTATTTATTTATTTTTAATTCATTAGATCTCATCGATATATCGATGTGTTTTCATCGTTAAAGTTGATAATTTTCATTGCTAGTTTAGCATTATCGCCACAACATTTTCTCTTAGTGTCGTTGTATTGATGCATTTCCATCACAACGTCTTAACTCTCTCGCATCTAAATCACAAACAACTAGAAAAATTACTACACTAACTAACCTATCCCCAGGGAGCAAAAATTATTAGTTATCAATGAGTAGTGTATTTTTGTGCATGTATTAAGAAAAATTATAGATAGGTGTTACTTATTTCAGAACACAAGAACATTAATAGAAATATGAACAACAAGATAGCTTATTGTTTATGACAACCTTCATTACTCACAGTGGAAATTTCATAGAATAAACTGGAGTGCATTCATAACATGAAAAGAAAATCACTGAGTTAGAACGATCTCACAGTTAATGGAAGTAAGCTGAAAATGAAATAGTTTACATTCAACTGATCCATAGCAAAACATTTGAAACATTCCACCAAGCTTTCTCCAGTAGGAAACTTGTAATTCTTTATTGCAAAAGGAAATAGTTCTTCTTACAATATACTCTCACAAATCATCTAGGAAAAATTCCCCCTTACATCCAAACTCTCCTATATTTATACAAAAAAACAAAACCTTTGGGCTGCCCCTCGATGACCTTTGGGCTTCCTCAACCTTTCAGTTCCAAAATTTTGTCTTGTAGTATGTGCTCATAATTTATACAATATGTTACATTTTAAATTAAAATTTAAGTGCACTTTATGAAGAGGGACCAACTTGGTCGCTAATGAACTTTTTCCAAGCCTAGGCCTCTGCTGCTATCGATCTGCTCATAAATCTGTTGGTCTTTTTGAGATCCTGTTAGTCTCAGACCCTCACTTTCTTCTTCTCTTTTCTTTATCTCTGCTTCTTCATTTATCTTTCTCTTCCTTCCTTGCTACCTCCTCTGCAGCTCTCTTTCTTTCTTCTTCCCCATTCTTCAACCAATTCTCTGCCTCTTCTACTTTTGTCTTTTACACATATCTTCTTTACAACAATCACCCTGTCATAAACATAGCATGTCCTTAGACCATTTAGCTTTTACCAAAATAACAAAAAACTGTATCAGTGTATTTACCTCCTCCATATGCATTCTGTGAATTAAACTATACACAGTATTAATGCATGAAAAGAAAGAATGACAAGGCAAATAAAATCCTGCAAGTTTGTGTCTTAAAATCCTCTAAGTCCATCGTCTGTAATTAAAACCACAATCTCGGTAGAACAGACTCCTCCTCTTGATCCAGGTCGCATCTGAACTAACTCGAAATTCTCCGATGAAAGCATGAACCACATTGTCGCTACTGATAATATACAAAACACCAGACTCTGCACTGTGCTCCTCATCGTATATAATCCCTTGGTGAAAAAGAGTCGGCGAGAAAAAACCTTATCGACGGGAAAAAACCCTATCGGCGGTCGGAAGCACTAGACGTCAGGAGAATAGTTCACTAGACAGCTGCAACGACGGGAATTAAACAAACTACGGGTTCCATGGATCATAAAACCGTCGGTGATTGGAAGATCTAAGCACAATGCGTTGACGACTCAAACCTCAACACTTCCGCAGTGTCGGTGAAGCCAACGACTATTATCGCTGTGATTGTGTATCGGCGATCGAAACCGTTAACCGCTACAGCATCGACAAGGAAAAAACTAAACGTCGAGCATATAGTCTAATTGACAGCCGCAACGGCGGACTCACAAACAACTATGGTTCAGCGACAAAATACAACCCGTCGGCGATCGGGAGTTCTAACTGCTAATGGTCGGAACTCCAAACCTCAACGTTTCTGTAATGTCGGCAATGCAAAATACAAACCCTCCGATCAATGTCAAAAATCATTCCAATACCAATAAAACACATGATCACCAACAATCAAAACAATCAGTCTGAGAAAAATAAAACAAAAATGAGATAAAGTGTTGATCGACGAGAAACAGGACGTTCATGGTTTTCCTTTCGAAATGGCGGCAGCATAGAGGACTAATGCCTTGATTCCTTCATCAATAGACTTCCGACAGTGATAAATGAAATCATCAAAAAACGTTAAGTGTTCAAATAAAACAAAAGGCTTTTCAACTAGGCGACGGAAAAATTAGTTCATTCAACCTTCGACACAGTAGAAACAAAAAGTCATCTCATCATCCGACCTCCAACAACGATAAAAAAAAAAATCATCAAAAATCAGCTCCGAGCAGTAAAACAAACTCCACAGTCTTTATGCATTGGCTAGACAACGACAGTGCCAGATTATTCAAATCCCAAAATGAAAGAAAAACAATTGGCCTTACTTCCGACTTCAAAAGATCAAAATTTATAGCAGAGGAAAGACAGATTTCAGGAAACCAAACAATCCCAGGCTAGATAAAAATAAAATGAGGCTCCTGCAACAATTGGTGACTTCCTGGTGAACACAGATCTCTGGACAATTTCTTCTTTGAGCAACAGACTGTTTTGATAATACCAACATGCTGCATTCTTCTAGATGTATAGATTTCCCAAATGGCAGATGTATGTACTTTTAATCATTGATGATAGTCCAATTTAGGGAAAATGGAAACTAATATTTCAAAGTCTAGATAACTCTTTTGAGGCCAAGGATATGAGTTTCATTTTTTACCTCTATCTTCGAGTAGCTCCCAGCTTGGACACCACAGAATTGTAACATATGGTAAATAGAAATATTCGTTTGTTCCCCATTCCCATGCAATTTTGCAATTTTGTGCTTTTGGACTTTTTGTCCTTTCTGAGTCCTCCTGCATACATTCTTTTTGAATTTTTTATTCAGGCTCCTCTATCCATAGTGTCCTTTTGTGTAAGAGATGTATTTATTTTTCAGCTCATGGATGGAGAAGAACTTTGGCAATCTTGTACTCCTATGGTTCAATACTTTGTTTTGATACATATTGCTTTCTTAGGAGATTTTGACTCTTATTTTCCTTTTGGATTTCAATTCTTGGCATGGGATCATTTAAATATAATATACTGTTACCTTGCTTCCTCTCCATGGGTCTTTGTTGTCACCCCTTAAGACATTTTTAAATGTGATATGGATGGAGCCTCAAAATAGTATTCCAGACCTTTTGATCCTGAGTTATTTTTACAAGGATTAAGTAGGATTTCAATGTGTTCACAGCCATTTAGGAAAACTGCTAAACTAGAAGAAGATAAATCAATAGTACACAGTCTTATAATCAAGGATTTTAGTTAATCCAGAATTCTGATGAACTCCATGCAACCAAAAGTTGTGCTTCTTTATTAAAATCAATTAAACCCTAATAAACCAAAATAAACAAATCAAAACAAAACAAATCAATTAGTTTATTTATGTACAAGATAACCAAGAAATAAAAATCAAGACAAATAAAGTTTGAGAACTAAACCATTAACTGGTAAGTTCTCTTCCCACCCCTGTAAATCTAGCAACTTGTGAGTTGAGGGGCTAAGATTGGCTGCAATTTGAAAAGGCCTACCCATTATCTAGTTCTACCAAACTTGAATTAAAAACTACATATGAAACTAAATCTACTATTTTACAGTCAATCTCATCAGCCCGTGAAAATCGAAGGAGATCGGGTTGGGTGTCTGGTGTACTACTGGCTTCTTCAGCTTGGTAATTTCTTGGTTCCAATTCAATGAAGTAATTTCCCAACACAAAATTCACTGGTTCATTTTTTCCCTCCAACTGAGTAACATTGTACTTCATTTGAGGCTCTCTTAATATTTTTATTTGATTGGGACTTCCCTTATGAGGCAACCACATATGTGACCAATCTGATGCGAAGTATCCATCTAGCCTTGCAAACCAGTCTCGGCTCAAAACAAGTCCATAAACATCAAGTATGTCTGCTACTACAATATCGATGTACTGACATACCTTCTCATTTGCAGATAAGCGAATTAGAACATCTTCCATTTCTCCTATTACTTTCACAGTTGTCCTGTCTAATTGAATAACTTGCCAAGTGGATGGTTTAGGCTGTCCATTAATTCTCTTGCAGACTGAAAGTGGCATAACATTGATTGATTCCCCTGAGTCTACTAAATAGTTGTGCACATTATAGTTGAAAATCTCAAAAGTTAGAATAAATGGTGGGGTTCTAAACTCAGACTTACCTCCCACACTTGCTTCACCAACTTCTTCTTCAGGTTGGTTGTCAGTGGGAAGATCTTCTTCTGGTATTTCAAGTGCTTTTAACAATTTTTCTTTCTACTGAGGTACATTACACATTTCAAATAATGAGATATTTGCCTTAGCCTTTTTAATGTCTTCCACAATATCATACCCCATCTCAAGTGCTTTGAGATTTTTCTTGACATTATCAACCTTGTCTTCAATAGGCTTAACAGGCATGTTAATTTTCTTAGGATCTTGACTTGAAATGGTAAATTCGGGTATTTTATCAGTTGTAGTGTTCTTTTGTATCTTCTTCATATTTTCTTGGAGTTTCTTGATCTTAGGAAGTATTGACTTGTCTTCTTTTAACAAACCTTGACTTCTTGCTATCACATTGGTTTCTGATGTTTCATCTTGTTTCAGAGAATCTTCCTCTTCTGCATCAAACATTGAGACACAATCCCATAAAACCAGAGTATCCTCCCCTTGTTTTTCTGTAGATTGATTATCTTTTTCGTCCTCTTTACCAGTTTTTGTAAGTTTGGAATCCAATAATTGATTCATTACCAATGTCATAGAATTTATCCATTGGGGGGGATTCTTCTCAAAATGAGACTGCTGATGAAAAGTGCAAAAATTATCTATGCCTACATTAGTTAAATTCATTACTATAGGACTATGTGGAGGAGGCTTAGGTTGACTGTTGTCTTCCCTTTCCTTATAATAAGGCTTATATGATTTGTGAGCCTCTCTTTCCCTCTCTAAATCTATCACTCTGTTGGATAACTTTTGCATCATCTTCAACATCCCTTCAAAATTCTATGACCGCTTATCCTTAGGCTTAGTCAGTAATAAAGGTTTTTTGCTTCCAAAAGTCTTTTCTCCCGACTGCTCAAGATAATTTTCTATGCTTTCCAACTCAGCCTCCACTTTCTCAGCTTCTTCATAAGTTTCTGCTAATGTAGGTCTCACTGATCTCTTGGCAAACATGGCTAGATCAGGCCCAAGAGCTGAGGTATAGTATTCTATCACAACATTTTCAAATGGCTTATTTACTACAGTAAATTTGTTTAGATAAGCAGCAAATATTTGAGTAAAATGATGTACCTTTTCTTTTCTTTCTTTCTTTCGAGCACATGACCCCTTCATTAAGGCTGCATGAGTTTTCTGAACTGCATATTTACTTCTGAACATTCTCTCAAATGTGTTCTAATCTGTGATTGAATTTGTAGGAAGTGCAAAATACCATGAGGCTGCTTTTCCTTTCAGAGTGTGGGGAAACAATATACACACTACATCTTCATGCTCCCCAACTCGTAATCCTTCTATAGACAGGTAAAAACTTTGTAAATGATCATCTACCAAAACTCCTTCACCTGGTTCAAACTTGGGTAACATCTTGTCAAAAGCTTGAGGCAAATCATGCAAGGGAGGTGTCAAATTTAAAGGTGACGTAGCTCTCCAAGCAGGCAGTGGAGGTGGTTGGTTTGCATTTACATGAGCCATGATTCTGAGTGGAGAATGAGGTGGTGACTAAATAGGGGTCCGACAAGGTGAATAGTAAGGTGAATCTGGGTCCAACTGATTCAAAGGTTGGTCAACTTCTTGTAAGGTTGCTTCTACTAGTTATTCAAGATCTTCTACCAACACTGAGTCTTCTAATTTAGGGTAATCTTTCTTCTGATACTCTCTTCTAGGTAAGACAGAAATGATAGGTAACCCTCCAATATTTTTCGCATTGCCCTAGTAATTCTTCTTAAATCATTAACAACTTCGTTATCGACAGGATACAGATACCCTTTCTCTTTATCTTCAAGAGTGGATTTGTGAAACAAACTACTTTCAGAACTTTCACCGGTGGAGTAATTTCGAGGAAATGAGTTTCCTCGACAAGCCATGCATTGGTGGCCCTCCTTATAGCGCCAAAAACTGTTGAGGCCTGGAATATCCCAGGTAACAATAGTTAGGGATTCTCTCCAATAAACGTTCCCAACTAGCTTGCTATTGTTTGGTATGGGGAATCCGTCTGGTTTACGGTCCGGCTACCGTAGGTCAAGTAACAAATTAAAAGGTTTTACCAGTTACGGCCCGGTCCACCGTGTATATTTTTAGCTTTTTGTGTTTAAGTTATGATGTGAAAGTGCCTAGCTAAAAATGCAAATTGATAGAGATAACCAGGAGTGTCACAATGTGATGCATAGGTTCTTACCTCTCATATTAACTCTCTCGCATCTAAATCACAAACAACTAGAAAAATAGCTACACTAACTAACCTATCCCCAGGGAGCAAAAATTATCAGTTATCAATGAGTAATGTATTTATGTGCATGTATTAAGAAAAATTACAGATAGTTGTTACTTATTTCAGAACACATGAACATTAATAGAAATATGAACAACAAGATAGCTTATTGTTTATGACAACCTTCATTGCTCAAAGTGGAAATTTCATAGAATAAACTGGAGTGCATTCATAACATGAAAATAAAATCACTGAGTTAGAACGATCTCACAGTTAATGGAAGTAAGTTGAAAACAAAATAGTTCACATTCAACTAATCCATAGCAAAACATTTGAAACATTCCACCAAGCTTTCTCCAGCAGGAAACTTGTAATTCTTTATTGCAAAAGGAAATAGTTCTTATTACAATATAATCTCACAAATCATCTAGGAAAAAGTCCCCCTTCCATCTAAACTCTCATATATTTATACAAAAAAACAAAACCTTTGGGATTCCCCTCGATGACCTTTGGGCTTCCTCAACCTTTCAGTTCCAAAATTTTGTCTTGTAGTATGTGCTCATAATTTATACAATATGTTACATTTTAAATTAAAATTTAAGTACACTTTATGAAGAGGGACCAGCTTGGTCGTTGATGAACTTTTTCCAAGCCTGGGCCTCTACTGTTATCGATCTGCTCAGTAATATGTTGGTCTTTTTGAGATCCTGTTAATCTCAGACCCTCACTTTCTTCTTCTCTTTTCTTTATCTCTGCTTCTTGATTTCTCTTTCTCTTCCTTCCTTGCTGCCTCCTTTGCAACTCTCTTTCTTTCTTCTTCCCCATTCTTCAACCAATTCTATGCCTCTTCTGCTTTTGTCTTTTAGGCATATCTTTTTTACAACAATCACCCTATCATAAACATAGCATGTCCTTAGACCATTTAGCTTTTACCAAAATAACAAAAAATGGTATCATTCTATTTACCTCCTCCATATGCAATCTGTAAAATAAACTATACACAATATTAATGCATGAAAAGAAAGAATGACAAGGCAAAGAAAATGTTGCAAGTTTGTGTCTTAAAATCCTCTATGTCCACCGTCTGTAATTAAAATCACAAGCCCGGTAGAACAAACTCCTCCTCTTGATCCAGGCCGCATATGAACTAACTCGAAATCCTTCGATGAAAGCATGAACCACATTGTCGCTACTGCTAATCTCCAAAACACCAGACTCTGCACTGTGCTCCTATCGTATATAATCCCTTGGTAAAAAAGAGTCGGCGAGGAAAAACCCTATCGGCGGTTGGAAGCACTAGACGTTGGGAGAATAGTTCACTAGACAACTGCAACGACGGGCCTTAAACAGACTACGGGTTTCGTGGATCATAAAATCGTCAGCGATCAGAAGCTCTAAGCACAATGCGTCGGTGACTCAAACCTCAACACTCCCACAGTGTCGACGATGCCAACGACTATTATCGCAGTGATTGTGTATCAGCGGTCGGAACCATTAATCACTACAGCATCGGCGAGGAAAAAACTAAACGTCGGGCATATAGTCTGATCGACAGCCTCAACGGTGGACTCACAAACAACTACGGTTCCGCGAAAAAATACAATCCATCAACGATTGATAGTTCTAACTACTAAAGGTCGAAACTCCAAACCTCAATGTTTCTGAAATGTCGGCAATGCAAAAGACAAACCCTTCGACCAATGTCAAAAATCATTCCGATATCGATAAAACACATGATCGCCGATAGTCAAAACAATCAGTCTGAGAAAAATAAAACAAAAACGAGATAAAGTGTTGATCGGTGAGAAACATGACTAGTCATCGAGACGTTCATGGTTTGCCTTCCCAAATGGCAGCAGCATAGAGGACTAATGCCCCTATTCCTTCATCAATAGACTTCCGACATCGATAAACGAAATCATCGAAAAATGTTAAGTGTTCAAATAAAACGAAAGGCTTTTCAGTTAGGCGACAGAGAAATTAGTTCATTCAACCTCTGACACAGCGGAAATAAAAATTCATCTCATCATCCGACCTCCAATAGCGATAAAAAAAATCATCAAAAATCAGACCTTAAGCTCCGAGCAGTAAAACAAACTCCACAGTCTTTATGCATTGGCTAGACAACGACAGTGCTAGATTGTTCAAATCCCGAAACGAAAGAAAAACAATTGGCCTTACTTCTGACTTCAAAAGATCAAAATTTATAGCAGAGGAAAGACAGATTTCAAGAAACCAAACAATCCCAGGCTAGATAAAAATAAAAGGAGGGTCCCAAAATTTTCAAAAATTTGGGAAAAGGTTGCAGCTGCAACAAAACCCAAAGCTGGCTCCATTTGTTAAGAAAAATTTGGTTGTTGGAATTATCAAGCTTGTTAGACACACAACATGGTGTCAAATTTGGTAATCGTAAGAAAAAAGAGTGGGGAAATTAGCATTTGTATTGACTTCAAAAATTTTAATCAGGTCCCTCTAAAGGATAATTACCCTTTGCATAACATGGAAAATCTATTGCAAAGTGTTACTATGGTAGGAATGTTTTCAATGTTAGATGGTTTTATAGATATAATAAGGTTCAAAATAAGAAGGAGGACCAAGGAAAAACAACTTTCACTACTCCATGGGGTACTTATAAATATATTCGGATGTCTTTCGGGTTACTGAATGTAAGATCGACTTTTCAAAGAGATATGGACCAAGCATTTTGTGATTTAATTGGGAAGATCATTGTGATATATCAAGATGATTTAATTGTTTTTTTGAAAGAAAGAAGTGACCATGTTTAACAGTTGAGAAAGGTGTTTGATAGGTTCCAAAATTTCGGGATTTCGTTGAACCCAAATAAATCTATATTTGGTATTGGTGAGGGAAAATGTTTTGGACACATATATCCAAAGATTGAATTTGTATTGACCCTAAAAAAAATTCAACCCATTGAAGGGAATTTGACTCCTCATAAACTCAAGACTCTGTGCTCATTTTTTGGAAAAAAATAGATTTTTTATAAGATTTATCCCTAATTTGGCTGAGATTGTTAAACCAATGAATGCTCTAATGAAAAAGGATGTCAAGTTTGTGTGGGATACAATATGTGCTAATTCTTTCAAGAAAGTAAACGGTAGTTATCTCATCATCTCATGTTTTGATTATCCCCAACTACGATAAAGACTTCATTGTCTTCTCTTTCTCTTATGAAGATACAGTTGCAACCGTATTGTTGCAAAAGAATGAAGAAAATCATGAGCAACCTATCTCCTTCATGAGTAAAACCTTACGGGATGTAAAGTTTAATTATAAAACTACAAAGAAGCAAGCTTATGATTTGGTAAAATATTTGAAACATTTATGAACATATATCGGATGTCCTAAATGTTTTGCCTATATCCCTTACCTAGCTGTCAAGCATGTTTTATCTCAATAGGACGGTATTGGTGTCAGGGGGAATTGGATAGTAAATATTTAAGAATACAATTTAGAAATCAAGCCTATCAAGATCATTAAAGGCTAAGGCCTAGCACAATGATTAACTGAAGGTAATGAAAAAACTATAAAGGATGGCCTGGAAGCTTAAAAAATAACACAACGGTTTTATACATTAATGAGGAACACTAATGGTATAAGGATATTATTTATAACCTTAGAAATCTCTCATGTCCTGGACAAGTAGTTGACCATCAAAGAAGAGCCCTTCGATTGAAGGTTGGTAAGTATGTTTTAATTGAATACAATCTTGGTTAGAAGAACCCAGATGAAATAATCCTGAAATGTTTTATCCCAAATGAATTAGTGATTATCATAAAAGAAATGCATGCAGAGCTATATGGTGGCCATTATGCTCCTAGGACTAATATTGATAAAATCGTGCGAGTTGGATACTATTGGCCTATATTGTTTAAAGATGTGCATGTGTTTGTTAGATCATGCAAATAATGTTAATTTTTCACTAGCAAACCATGACTACTCGCATTATCCTTGCCACCCATTATCATAGAAGCTCCTTTCCAGCAATGGGGTATGGATTTTGTAGGGCCTTTCGATGAAAACTCAAGCAATGGGTATAAATATATTTTGACTTGCATTGATTATTTTACTCGTTGGTATGAATCCATACCCACTAAAAGAGCTATTGTCGAGGCGGTCATCAAACTTTTTGAGAAAAATGTTGTTTCCAGATATGGTTTCCCATTAAAAATAACCGCTGATAATGCCAAAGCTTTCATTATGCTTGAAATGTTGACTTTCTGCATGAAGCATGGCATAATGTTCTCTCACTCATTTATCCTCAGGGAAATGGTTTCGTTGAATCAAGTAACAAGAATTTGATAAAACTATTAAAGAGAATGATAATGAATAACAAAAGAAGTTGGGATAACAAATTAAAGTATGCAGTATGGGAAAATAGAACCACTGTGAAAAGGATATCTGGTAAATCTCCTTTCGAATTGGTGTATGGGAAAAATTGTAGATTTCCTATTAATTTACAAATTCTTGTGTATGAATTATTGCATGAGTGCACCTCTGATCAAGAGGCAATCTAGGAAAGAATAGATAAAATAGTGGAACTTGACGAAGCTACAAGGGAAGACTTTGAAAAAATTGTCAGTGAACAAGAAAGGGTTAAGGGAACTTTTAGTCAAAGAACCAAAAACAAGGAATTCAAAATTGGTGATATAGTCCTTATGTGGGATAAAGTTCGAGAAAAACTTGGAAATCATGGCAAACTTGAAAATTTATTGTTGGCTCATACCTTGTGTCTCAGATAGATGGTAAGGGATTGGTTTGTTTAGAAAATTTGGAAGGAGAAGAATTGAAATAACATTTGTTTTATAAAAACAGGATCGCAGAGCAATAACAATAAAAAATAAACAAGATGCAAATATTAAAACGCATTACAAGAAAGACACATATATAACACGGTTCACCCAGGATGGGCTACGTACACATAGAAACTGCCAGTCTTTTATTATTATTTTGTCCATCAAAATGAAGGGATACAACCCACTACACTTCCTCTTCACTCTCTCACACTATCTCTCTCACAATCACAGAGATCGTTTTTTCAATGCTACAATACAATACACAGTTGTATTACAATGCCTTCCTTTTATAGGGGAATTACCATGGGAAAATACCACGGGTAACCCAATACCATGGGCCCACAGATTGTTGGCCAACAAAAATCCCAAAAAAAATATTTTGGGGGATTCTCCCTCACACACCTTTGTTGGGACGAATGCACAATAAAAATGGGGTACAAACACAGCTGAACAATAACATCTCTGAATCAAGAAGATCAAGCTCCACAACCAACAATCTCCCACTTGGATACTGGTCACAAAACTCCTCTGTTGTTGCACTTGTTGGACTATGCTCTGAGCCTTAGACCTAGAAAAATTTTCATCTTCACCTTCACTCTTGAATGCCAACAGAAACCGAGCAGAAACTCGGTTTCTCTCTGGTTACTACCTTTGTCAATATGTCTACAGGTTTCTTGCTAGTATGTATCTTTTCCAACTTTAACAATTTATCTTCCATAATATATCTTATGAAATGGTACTTGAGCTGTATATGTTTAGTCTTCGAATGAAAGTATGAGTTCTTTGCAAGATGAATGGCACTCTAGTTGTCACTGTACAACCTACTTCTAACCCAATTCCTCCATGAACCTCTGCAAACAAATAATCTCTTTACTATCATATGTAGCAGCAACATACTCTACTTCCGTTGTTGAAAATGAAACAACCTTTTGCAGTTTCCAAATCCAACTCACTATTGTTCCTGTTGGAGACATTTACCACCATACACACTCATTTTGGTCAATTTGGCCTAGTTAAACCACTATCCTAAGTTTTCTTGACTTAATTGACATCAGAGGAGCATTGTATGACATCAGCATGGGCACACCCACGCCTACCTTCAGTGAAGGAGGCTAACTAAACCTTCTCCTTCATTCAGGGAGGCTAACTAGAGCACTCTGGGGTTGATCTGAGTGTCATAAATGCACTTTATTTCTAATTGATGGTTACAATCAGTTAAACAGAGCAGTGAGGGCGCCTCCCTTCATTAAATTGATTATTTAATGAACTGGAGTCAAGAGGGGCGCCTCCAACCACTTCTGATGGTTAGTTACACTTAAATTAACCTCATCGGGGTTCATTGGAGTCATTGATGCATTATCACTTGTTGGTTGGCTTGCAATGACATGTGTCTGAGCTACTTTTAGCTAGACTCAGTCATTTATTGTACTCCGACTTCAGTTAGGGCTCAGTTGAGTCAATTAGGGTTTTGATCAGTCGTTAACTTGAGTGTTTATTGTGGCTTACATTAAGTTAAGCTAGACTCACTCATTCAATTTGAATGAACTCCTTGGGAATTCAAATTGTCTTGGCATTCATGCATCTGGCATGATTATTGTATTGTATCATCATTCTTTCATTTGATTATACAGAGCTGCTACTTCCATTGCAGCACCATTTTGGAAATTTTATGCATATTTGTCTGAATTCTTTGTGAGACTGTGTTTTTAGTTCCTAGACCACTGTGACAAATTAATAGTTCCACCTACAGTAAAAACACACCTTGTTGTGCTCCTCCTATTGTCTTTATCACCTTCCATATCTGCGTTAACATATCAATGTAGAACAATGTCTAGAGCTCCAAAACATAATGTATGAGAAGTGGTACCTCTCAAATACCTGAGAATCCACTATACTTCCCTCCAATGCTCTTTACTTGGATTGTTCATATACCTGCTCACAAATCCCACTGCATGTGTGATATCTGGTCTTATGCACACCATGGCATACATCAAGTTGCTAACTGTTGATGAATAGGGAATCTTGTATTAAGATTCTATATGCTAAGATAGATTATCAACATTCAATTCAATTTCACAACAATAGCATATACAGGATCACTGAAAGAAACAATATCACAAGATCAACATAGATTTACCCTGGGAAAACCCTAAAGGGAAAAACCCAGCAAGAAAAGCTTCCTCAATATAGATGATCAAAAAGATAAAAGATAAAACCTCAGACTAGTCCTTCTCCTCCTTGCAGATAAAACTCTTTCTCTCTCACATGCGCTACACAAGTGTGTGTCTGTGTGTCTCAAATGAGGAGTGTCTCTCTCTATTTATATTCTTCCTCTCACTTAACTTTTCACTCAACTAAGTCGGCCCTACTAAACTTGACTGGGCCGACTTCTCTAGGAGGACTCAAAACAACTTAATATTATATTTAGGAGGGTGCTAATGACCCGACTTACAATGGAGGGTTTTCCTCATGAATCTTTATTGACCTAATACAATAATATCATCATGGTGAAGGAATAATAGCATCTCCGAAAGGTTCCATCAATAAAATACATTTAGAATATTCTTTGAATTTACAATAATTCAACATCTTGAACATGTATTCTTTCTCCTCCTGTGTCTTGGGACACATATCCTTACTTAGTTTGAAATGGATGTCCAAAGGTGTACTAACGGGTTTTGCATTCTTCATTTTAAACCTCTTAAAATACCTTTTCTATGTACTCACCTTGAGACAATGTCAATTTGTGATTTTTCATGTCTTTTGGTATTCTCATACCAAGGATTTGCTTTGCAGCACCCAAATCCTTTATTATAAATAATTTATCTAGTTTCCTTATAAGCACATTTATATCCTACATGTTAGACCCTACAACAAGCGTGTCATCCACATACAATAACAAGATAATATATCTTCCATTATCTAGCCTCTTGAAATAAACACAGTGGTCAAAATGACATCTATTATAACCATGCTCTGTCATAACTTATCAAATTTCAAATACCAATGCCTTGGAGCTTGCTCTAGGCCATACGAGCTCTTGTTTAACCTGCAAACCAAATTCTCCTTCCTTTTGACCTCATACCCCTATGGCTATTGCATATAAATCTCTTACTCCAAATCCCCATGGAGAAATGTTGTCTTTAAATCTAATTGTTCAAGATGCAAATCTTATGACTGTCACTAGACTTAAAATAGTTATAATTAAATTCATCTTAACAACAGGAGAAAATGTTTCATCAAAATTTATATATTTCTTTTGTGCAAACCCTTTTACAACAAGTCTAGTCATGTACCGCTTCTTTCCTCCATATTCTTCCTTCAACCTGTAAACCCATTTGTTCTACAATGTTCTTTTTCCTGCAGGAAACTCAACCAAATCCCAAGTCTGGTTTCTCACCAATGAGTCCATCTCCTCATCCATTCCTTCCTCCCACTTCTTTTTAGTTTCAGCATGCATTGCTTCTTCATAGCATTATGGTTCACCAGAATCAGTCATTAATAAATAATACAATGAATGAAAGAATTATTTAGGGGGTCTACTTAACCTGGTATATCTTCTTATATTTGCAGGAGTTTGAGGTCCCTGTTGTTGCTCTTGATTTTTCAGTATCTTTCGAACTTCATTTTCTTTGATTTCATCAAGCACTGTGTACTCCTTTTCCTCTTTCTTTCCTTGCAAATGATCTTTGTAGATAACCTTTTCATTGATTACCACATCTCTACTCCTAATGATTTTGTGATTTTCATAATCCCATAAGCGATAACCAAAATAATCAACCTTGTATCCAATAAATGTACATTTCTTGGATTTAGCCTCAAGTTTAGCTCTATTTTATTTATCGATATGGACAAATGCTTCATAACCAAAAGTTCTGAGAAATGAGTAGTTTACATTTTTACCTATCCATGCCTCCTCTGGAATCTTACCATCCAAAACGCTTGAAGGCCCTATGTTTATTAAGTAAACAACAGTATCTACAACATCAACCCAAAACTGTAAGGAAAACCCCACATGCAATCCCATACACCTTGCATGCCTCATGATCATTATGTTCATCATTTCTGACACACCATTTTCTTGTTGTCTTTATGGGACTGTCTTCTCTCCATGAATCCCATATGAACAGTAACTATCAAACTCCTTGTTGTAGTATTCACCTCCATTATCATATCTGAGACATTTCAACATTTTCCCTGTCTCATTCTCAACCAAAGCTTTCCATTTCTTAAAAGTAGAAAACGCATCATATTTCTGTCTAATACAATAAACTCAAGTTTTTCTAGTTGCATCATCAAAAAAAGTAACATAATAACGAGAGTCATCGAGAGATTGTACCTGAGGTTCCCCCCATACATATGTATGCACAAGCTCTAACTTTTCATTCTTCTTTTGCTTCCCAACCCTAAGAAATCTAACTCTAATTTGTTTTCTATAAACATAGTTCTCACATAATTCCAAACTTACCTGCTTTAGATATGGAAGCAATTTCCTTGAGTGGAGAATTTGCATCCCCTTCTCACTCATGTGGCCAAGCCTATGATGCCACAATTCTACACATGTTTCTATGGAAGCTACAGAGATAGAATAATCAGTATTATGAGGAAATAAATACAATGTACCTATCATGTCTCCTTTTTTTATTACCAGTGCTCCTTTAGTGATCTTCCACCACGTTTTTTCAAAAGTAAACAAACAACCGATATCTCTCAACTACCCTGTTGAGATCAGATTTCTTTTCATAGTAGGAATATGCCCTACATATTTTAGTATCCACTCATTTCCATTATTTAACTTAATCTATACCTTACCCATTCCAACAATTTTACACGGTTCATCATCTCCCAATAAAACATGTCCAAAATTACTTGGAACATAATCGTGAAAGAATTTCCTATGGGGTGTAGCATGACATGAAGCCCCTGAATATACTACCCAGTAATCACTAATATTATCTAATGCAATAATCAAAGCATCTTGTGACACATCACCTGTTACATTTGATTCTTGAGTAGTCTCATGTTGTCTGTCTCCTTTCTTCTTTGGAGATCTGCAGTATTTCTTCAGATGTCCTCTCTTACCACAATTCTAGCACTCTATCTTTCCCAGTCTGGACTTGGATCTGCCATGTCTAGACTTGTTGTGACTACCTAGGCTCCTTCCTCTCTCCCTTTGTCTTCCCCTACTCTCCATAATAAATGCATTACCTGATGTCTCACCTGTGTTTTTTCTTCGCATTTCCTCGCTAAGAATAACATCAACAACAACATCAAATTTAAGTGTTTGAACCAAGGATAGAGTTACTTACAGCCATGACCAAGCCATTCCATCTTTATGGCAATGAGCACAGGATTAGAAGAACCCTAACCTCATCATCAAAGTTCAATTTTACATAACTTAGCTGACCAATAATTGCATTAAATTCATTTAAATGGCCAACAAAAGATCCACCTTCTGACATCTTCATATTAAATAAACACTTTATTAAAATACATTGTTGGAAGCTGAGGGTTTTTCATAGAGCTTAGTCAATGCGCTCATCACACCCTCCATTGTCTTTTCTTTTGAAATATTGAAATCCACCAACGAAGCCAGGCACAGTCGTATTGTTCCCATTGCTTTTCTATCAAGAACCTCTCATTCTTTGTCATTCATAGTCACGAGTTGTTTTGTTTTTCCACCCAACATGTTGATGTATTTGTTACTTCAGAATGTATTCACTTGTATATTTCATATATTGTATTTCATTGGTCCCTGATGTTCCTATCGGGAGATTCATTAATGTAATCAAGTTATGTAAAGTCATAGAGATTAACCCTCCTTTGTAAGTCGGGGGTAAAGTCCCCACAGTTGTGGGGCATTAGGGTTATTAGACTCTCCTATAGAAGTCGGCCCTGGTAAGTTATTGTCAAGTCAGAAACTAGTATAAATAGAGAGTGAACCTCTCTATTTGATACACACACTCACCCAGCTATAGCGCATAGGTGAGAGAGAAGAAGCTCGCTCAAGTGAGAGAGAGAACAGTTGTTGGAGATCATCGTTTTGTCTTTGGGTTTTACTATTGCCATTGGTGCTCATTATATCTCTGAGGAAGTTGTGGGGTTTTCTCCTTTATGGTTTCCTCGAGGCAAATATTTGTGTCTATTGTCTCTTTTGATTGATTGTTGTGCATGTTATTCTCTCAGATAAGATCCTACGATCATATTACTTAAATGATAAAAATCTAACATGGTATCAGAGCTAACCTGAGAAGAAGACACTGTGCAGTTGCGAAAGATAGGGATTCTTACTTTTTGAGTCTCTCTCCACAATCCATCAGCAAAAGGAGGCTAGGCTGACTCTCCATTGAAGAGAACATATTTCTGTCGAAGCAGAATCTGATTCTGAGTTTTTTCAGTTTTTTACTTACCACTCCATCAGGAAATTAGGGCTTGTAAAACCCCGGTTTTAATCCCCGCTTGCATTAAAATACATGATACATATATTGTAAATAATATTGGTGCGGAGCTAAAGGCCAAGGCCCCACCATAGATTTGGTTATGTTGTGTTTCTGTTTAGAAATGGTCACCGATGGTATGTCGGGATATGCGGCATACATTTAAATTGTGACGTCATGTAAATGTGCATTTTAATTAATAACCCAGCCAGCTATGTTCACTGCAACTAAATTGAGAAGGGGCATGATTCCAAAGGATAAGGAAGGGGAATGTTGAACATTGATTCATGGGGGAGGAGCCATGTGTCATCACCACCCTTAGCTATTTCGTTGTTAGTTGGGACAACGAATTGGCTAGCAGGAAGGCCACTACCATGCCCACACCCGCTCACACTCTCTCCAATACGCATCTCTTGGTCTGTCCACTCACCAGATCGTGAGTCTGTTCGTCTCCTCTCACGCGAGCTAAGATAAAAGAATCCACGTCCCATTGTTAGGGGTTCGCCTTCTCTCTCAGGATTGCTAGTCTGTGGGGTTTTCTTCCCTGTTCACGCAGAAGATAGTTCTCTTTGCCTCACGGATTTGATGACTGCGGATTGATTCTTTACCTGGGATTCATGCAGAGTTTGTGCTTTTCCCATCATTATCAGACATCGTATTGTCCTTTTAGTTCTATCGTTGAATTGTGGCTGTGATGTTCTAGATAGTGTTGTGGGCTGCGTTTTTATCTCTCACGCATAGTTGGAAGTCAGGACCTGTTTCATTCCCGGTCTGTATAATTTTTCCCAACGACTGCAGTGCGATTTGTGTGCTGTGGGCTCAAGTTTGATCGTGGGATGTCATTTGCCATGATTTTTTTGGTTGTGTCTTCTTTTCCTTTTGTGGTGGTATCGCGTGAAGGACTGCTGTGAGTTCCTTTGTTCTGTTCAAGTGTGTTTTTCCTTGTAAACGCTTGAATAGCTGGTTGGCTACTTGCATGCATTGGATTTGTCCCCGGACTATTTGGGGTTGGTGAATGAGGGCCTGAGGTGCTTGATAAACCTGGTGGGTTGAGAACCACATGGACAGAGCCACTGAGCTAAATTTCTTCTCCACAGCCCCTGAAGAGCAATGGAGGGAAGATCAAGGTCTAAGGGACTGCGTTGCAGAGAAGGGACTGACTTCCTTGTTTTGGGTGTGTGTGGGTGTTCTAGAATCCAGGATGGTTCTGGTTTTGGTGTTTGCAGCTCTTCAGTGAGCTCACCAGCTTAGCATTATCCTTTCCCAGCTCCTGGATGGCCTGATAAACCCAACTCTGTTGGCTTGGTTGATCTGTTGTTCGCTTGATAAACCCAACCATGTTGGCTTGGCTGAATTGTGTACCCTTGTGGTGTTGTTATCTTGGCTATGTGTAAGCCTGTTAGTTCCTTATTCCTTGAAGAATCATGCCCAGCTCGGGGGCGGCAGCATTACTGAGAGATTAAGGAGCACGCTGGCCTATGGTTGGGTGGAACGTTGCAACGACGTAGCTGGTTGCGGAACAAGCTCTTTATAAGATAAGTAATTTTGTCTATTTTACTTCTACAATCCTATTTACTGTTAATGATCATGATGAACATGTTGAATGCTTGTACGAATGTATGTTGCTTCCACTGTGTATGATAAATTTTCATGTATGTATGATTCTAGTTCAAAGCATTATGTTTCAGCATTTCATATGAATGTACATGTTCATGGGGCTGGTAGCCCGGATGGTTAACGCCATGGTAGCGTCCTCTTCGTCGGTTGGAGGGTCGGGGACGTTACAGCGGGGTATCAGAGCTCATGTTGCAACATGGGCCTGAATGGACCACAGGGATGCACTGATAGAGGCAGGATTTCTTTCTGCCCAGTAGGAATTAGTGAATGACTGGAAATTCAAAATTCAAAAATTATCTAAGTGCCTGAACAGTCGGAGCATCGGAGCACTAAAGGGGAACAGACTTCCAATGTATCGGAAGAGGTTAGCGGTTTCCCGTCCACCATTGCGGCTGACGAAAGGACTAAACCGCCGATGCAATAGTGGATCCGATTGCCGACGGAGGGAAATTTCAAGGAAATTGTCTAAGTATTTGAATAGCCATCGGAACACTTAGTGGTTTGGACTTTCGATGAAGAGGAGGACTTAGTGGAAGAGACTTCTGATGCAGCGGTAGAGTAAGACAGAAGCATACCCGATGGAGGAAATATTTTAAAGAAAATCGCGGAAACTTGTCTAAGTGTCTGTTAGAAGAAAATAGCTCTTCGAGCATCCGCCGTTGCGGAAGTCTAAACGACTACGCACCCGATGGAAAAGTCGTCCGACCACCGATGCCAGGAAGAAGTTTGGAAAATTTGTCTAAGTGTTCCCCATTGGAAGAGTTAGCGAAGTGGACTTCAGCCGTTGCAGAAGCGGAAGGCACTAGCCTTCCGAGGTGCAAAGACCACCAATGCGCGAAGTTAAAATTTCTTTAAGAAAAGAGCGGCCAATTGAAAGAGAAAATGGTTTGTGCGCTACCGTTGCGGAAGCCAAAAGCACTAAGGCTTCCGACTAGAAAGGCCGCTGACGCCGAAAAGTTTAAAATTGTTCTAAGTACATGCCGATCAGAAGAAGTTAGTGTTTGGCGTGCCGCCGTTGCGGAAGCCAAAGTCACTAGACTTTCGATGTGGGAAGACAGCCAACGCCGTGAGGAAGTTAAATTTTTCTAAGCGGTTTGGCGCCCATCGGAAGGAATTAGTGTTTGGCGTGCCACCGTTGCGGAAGCCAAAGGAACTAAGCTTCCGATGTGGAAAGAGCGCCGACGCCGGAAGTTAAAAATTTCTCTAGGGCCGAAATCGGAAGAATAAAGTGTTTCGTGAGCCCCCGTTGCGGAAGCGAAAGCACTAAGGCTTCCGACGAGAAAGACTGCCGATGCCGATCGGAAGAAGAAAGTGTTTCATGAGCCGTCGTTGCGGAAGCCAAAGCGTTAAGTCTTCCAATGAGAGAGACCGCCGAAACGTCGGAACATTTAGTTGTTTCGAGAGCCGATTCAGTGGAGGAATTAGTTGTTTCGAGAGCCGATTCGATGGAAAGATTAGTTGGGAAGAGACCCGATTGAACAAAGGAAAATTCAGCTGTTTTCGAGGGAATTTTCAGTGGTTTTTCAGTAAATTTTTAGGGCCAAAAACAAAGAGAAATTCTATGCTTTGGAAAAACTTGTAATGTTATAATTCCCAAGAGAAGGTAAGTAATGTTGGTTTATGTCAATATTATGCATCTAACATTTGTGTTATTAACATGTTTGCAGAACTATAGATAACTTCCAAGAGCAGTACTCCAGAAAGAACAGTGTGGTAAAGCCGGAGGTGGTTCAGCCATGAGAACTCAGGATGGGTATGATGCTCAAGATTCTTACGAGCACGCAGAAGATGCCTTGGGAGAAAATGTCCGTAATAGGAATGATGACATTGAGTCCAATGGAAGGAGATTCCAAGAGACACCGTCAGATGTTGCAGCCACCATGAGAAGCTTAATAAAAGCTCAGGAAGAGCAGCATCAGTTGAATGCTGCCATATTGGAAAGTTTGACAGACTTGTAAAAAAAGATAGATTCTGAACGAGGTATATCAAGACCAGAAGGAAGTAAGAGCAGCACTAGGAGAAGGAGAAGGGCTTCCAGTGGATCATCTGACTCCGAAGAATCCAGTGGAGATACAAGTTCATCTCCTCATAAAAGGAAAAGAAAGAGACACCATCGGGATCATTCTCGAGATGAGTTTAGGAAGGCTAAACCTCCTACATTTGATGGTGAGATAAAGACAGGACAAGAAGCTGAGGCTTGGCTTCTTGGGATAAAGAAGTACTTTCAGGTGCAGGATTATTCAGGGAACATGAAGGCAAGAGTTGCCATATTCAATTTGAATGGAAGGGCATCCATTTGGTGGGAACACTTCAAGCAGGTAAAAAGGATCAGTGAAAGGAAACTGAAGTGGAAACAGTTCAAGAAGTATTTTAGGCAGAAATACCTCTCTGACAGGTACTATGATGACAAGATCAAGGAGTTCCATGAGTTGAGATTGGGACAGCAAACCATGGATGAATATGCAAATAAATTTTTGGAGCTGTTGAGGTATGTCCAGTACATCAGGGATGAAAAAGTGAAAGTCCAGCGTTTTCTGAGTGGATTGCCTCAGTCTTACAAAGATAGAATTGAGTTTTATGAACCTAGCACTCTTGAAGAAGCAATAAAAAAAGCTAAGTATTGCTATGAGCAAAGTAAAGGAAAACCTGATTACCAGAAGGCATGGAAGGAGAAGAAGAATGAAAAGTTGGACCAAAGAAAGAAAGGTTTCAAACCTTCTAGATTCAAGAATTAGCAGAAGCAGCCATCCCAAGCTGCAAGTGATCCAGTTGGAGTGACAGGTGGAAAGCCTAAAGAGCCACATCCGAATAAAGGTCCACTCAAATGTTGGAAATGTGAAGGACCTCACTTGCGTAGAAATTGTCCACTCGAGAATGAGAGTGCAACGCCAGCTTACAACGTTCAAGAAGCAGAAATAGTGGGTCAAGTAGCAAGGGCAATCCCTAGGATTTATGCAGCACTGGAGGACCGATAGGCAGATCACCAGTCAACTGTGGTTGAAGTAGCAGGTAAGACTGTTGAGCAATCCGTTTCTATTTTAATTGACCCTGGTTCTACGCACAGTTACATTACCCCTAGAGTAGTGGAGATTTGTGCTTTTAAGAAGGTAAAGCATAGGAAGTCTTGGTTAGTTCAGCTAGCCACTGGAACTAAGAGAAAGGTCAGTGAAGTAGTAGAGAAATGTCCATTGGTCATGGATGGGTTGGTCACTTGTGTAGATCTGAATGTTCTACCGCTTGGTTCCTATGATGTTCTCATTGGGATGGATTGGTTAGAAGCTCACAGGGTGAAGCTTGATTGTTACAATAAGACTTTCGAATGCATGAATTAAGAAGGGAACCTAGTAGTTGTGAAAGGCATTCCAAAGGTGATTTCAGTACAGCAGGTTTCAGCAATGCAGTGAAAGAAGTTCTATAGGAAGGGTTGCCAGTTGTATGTAGCTCATATTTTGGAGACATCAGGAGATGAAATTCCTAGGTTGGAGGACTATCAGGTGTTACAGGAATTCAGGGATGTGTTTCCTGATGAGATTCCAGGGCTTCCTCCAAAGAGGGACATTGATTTCACTATTGAACTTGTGCCAGGATCAGCACCAGTGTCCAAGGCACCCTACAGAATGAGTACACCGGAGATGCTAGAGTTGAAGATGCAACTGCAAGAGTTGTTGGAAAAGAAGTATATCCGACCGAGTGTATCTCCTTGGGGAGCACTAGTTCTGTTTGTAAAGAAGAAAGATGGTACACTCAGGTTGTGTATTGATTACAGACAATTGAACAAGGTTACGGTAAAGAATAAATATCCTTTGCCTAGGATTGATGACCTCTTTGATCAAATGAGAGGAGCAAAGGTATTTTCCAAGATTGACTTGAGGTCTGGTTACCATCAGGTAAGAATCAAGGATGAAGACATTCATAAGACAGCCTTCAAGACAAGGTATGGGCATTATGAATTTGTAGTGGTACCATTTGGTCTCACAAATGCACCAGCTACATTTATGTGCGTTATGAATAGTGTCTTCAGCGAATATTTGGACAAGTTTGTTCTTGCTTTCCTTGATGACATTCTTGTTTATTCTAAGAATGAGGAAGAACACGAAGAGCATTTGAGATTGACATTGCAATTGCTAAGCAAGTGTGACTTCTATAGAGATAGAATTCAGTATTTGGGTCACATTATCTCAAAGGAGGGTATATCTGTGGACCCTGAGAAGATTGAAACCATTATGAATTGGCCTACTCCAAGAAATGTGACAGATGTAAGATCTTTTATGGGACTTGCAGGATACTACCGGAGATTCATTGAGGGATTCTCCAAAGTTGCACATGCCATCACTTCTTTGCAAAAGAAGGGGATGAAGTTCGAAAGGACATCGAGGTGTGAAGAAAGCTTCCAGCAGTTGAAGAATCTTCTCACCAGTGCACTAGTATTGAAGGTTGCAGATCCAGAGAAAGATTTTGTGGTGTGTACCGATGCATGCGGACAAGGGCTTGGAGGAGTCCTTATGCAGGACAACCATGTGATCTGTTACGAGTCAAGAAAGCTGGAGGAACACGAGAAGAACTATGCCACTCATGATCTAGAGCTTGCAGCCATAGTACATGCTCTCAAGTTTTGGAGACATTACTTGATGGGCAGAATATTTGAGCTCAGAACAGATCACTGTGGACTGAAGTATCTATTTGACCAGCCTACTCTGAATGCTAGGCAAGCAAGATGGTTGGAATTTTTATGTGAGTTTGATTTTGAAATCAAGCACATAAAGGGGAAGGAAAATAAGGTAGCTGATGCACTCAGCAGGAAAGTACAGGAAATGCATGTGACATCTCTTAGTATTTTCCAATCAGATTTGAGGCAACAGATTGTTAATCAGGTTGCTGGAGATGAATTGTATGAACAGGTAAAAGACAAATTGCGGTAGCAAGGTCTTGAGAAGAGGTATGAAGGATATAAATTGGGAGAAGATGGACTTCTCACTTATAAAGGTAGAATTTATATTCCAGATGTAGCAGATTTGAGGAGAGTTGTTATGGATGAAATCCATCAAGCTCCATACTCTGGTCACCCAAGATATCAGAAGATAATTGCTACAGCTAGAAAACAGTATTTTTGGCCAGGAATGAAAAGGGATATGGCTGAGTACATTTCAATGTGCATGAAATGTCAACACGTAAAGGTTGAGCATCAACATCCATCAGGGTTGTTGCAACCTCTGCCAATTCCGGAATGGAAATGGGAAGTTATTTCCATGGATTTCATTACAGGATTGCCAATGACTTGGAGACAGCATGATTCCATCATGGTTGTGGTAGACAAGTTGACTAAGGCAGCACATTTTATACTTGTGAAGTCTACGCACAAGACTGATGACATTGCAAAGATCTTCATGAAGGAGATTTTCAAATTACATGGATTGCCTAAGGCAATAGTCTCTGACAGGGATGTCAAGTTCACTTCCAATTTTTGGAAGGGATTGTTTGCAGATTTGGGTACAAAGTTAAACTTCAGCACTACATACCATCCTCAGACAGATGGGCAGACAGAGAGAGTGAATCAGGTGCTTGAAGATATGCTTCGCATGTATGTGATGGACAAACCAACCAAGTGGGAAGATTACTTACACTTGGTAGAGTTTGCTTATAACAATGGACAGCAAGCATCCTTGGGGATGAGTCCGTATGAATCTTTGTATGGAAGGCGGTGCAGGACACCAATGACTTGGGATAACCTGGTAAACAGAGTTGTGCTTGGACTAGAATTACTCAAGGAAATGGAGCAAGAAGTTGTAAAGATTAGGCAGAATCTGAAAACAGCACAGGACTGATAGAAAAGCTATGCAGATAAGCATAGGGTGAACAGGGAGTTCAGTGTTGGGGATCATGTTTACCTTAGAGTGAGGGCAAAGAAAAGTTCCTTGAAGCTTGGAAGTTGTGCCAAGTTGTCACCTAGATATTGTGGGCCATTTGAAGTACTTGAGAGGATAGGGCCTGTTGCATATAAACTTGCATTGCCTGCTAATACTAGAGCTCATAATGTTTTTCATGTTTCTTTGCTTAAGGAATATGTACATGATCCTAACCATGTGATAAATTGGGATGTGATTCAGGTGGAACCCGAGGGAGAATTCAAAATCGAGCCAATGCGCATCCTCGACAGGAAGGTCACAATGCTCCAGAACCGAGCCATAGGGCATGTAAAGGTGTAGTGGGAGCATTACGGACCTGAAGAGGCTACGTGGGAGCTGGAGGATGCCATGCGATTGGCACATCCATTTTTGTTCAATCCTGCGGAACACTGAGGCAGTACCAGTGTAGCATTTTGTTCAAATTTTGTAAAGCACTGAGGACAGTGCTATTTAAGGGGGAGGGGAATGTAATACCCCGGTTTTAATCCCCGCTTGTATTAAAATACATGATACATATATTGTAAATAATATTGGTGCGGAGCTAAAGGCCAAGGCCCCACCATAGATTTGGTTATGTTGTGTTTCTATTTAGAAATGGTCATCGATGGTATGTCAGGACATGCGGCATATATTTAAATTGTGACGTCATGTAAATGTGCATTTTAATTAATAACCCAGCCAGCTATGTTCACTGCAACTAAATTGAGAAGGGGCATGATTCCAAAGGATAAGGAAGGGGAATGTTGAACATTGAGTCATGGGGGAGGAGCCATGTGTCATCACCACCCTTAGCTATTTCGTTGCTAGTTGGGACAACGAATTGGCTAGCAGGAAGGCCACTACCATGCTCACACCTGCTCACACTCTCTCCCGCTCACGCTCTCTCCACTACGCATCTCTTGGTCTGTCCACTCACCAGATCGTGAGTCTGTTCATCTCCTCTCACGCGAGCTGAGATAAAAGAATCCGCATCCCATTGTTGGGGGTTCGCCTTCTCTCTCAGGATTGCTAGTCTGTGGGGTTTTCTTCCCTATTCACGCAGAAGATAGTTCTCTTTGCCTCACGGATTTGATGACTGCGGATTGATTCTTTACCTGGGATTCATGCAGAGTTTGTGCTTTTCCCATCATTATCAAACATCATATTGTCCTTTTAGTTCTATCGTTGAATTGTGGCTGGGATGTTCTGGATAGTGCTGTGGGCTGCGTTTTTATCTCTCACACATAGTTGGAAGTCAGGACCTGTTTCATTCCCGGTCTGTATAAGTTTTCCCAGCGACTGCAGTGTGATTTGTGTGCTGTGGGCTCAGGTTTGATCGTGGGCTGTCATTTGCCACGATTTGTTTGGTTGTGTCTTCTTTTCCTTTTGTGGTGGTATCGCTTGAAGGACTGCTGTGACTTCCTTCGTTCTGTTCAATTGTGTTTTTCCTTGTAAATGCTTGAATAGCTGGTTGGCTGCTTGCATGCAATGGATTTGTCCCCGGACTATTTGGGGTTGGTGAATGAGGGCCTAAGGTGCTTGATAAACCTGGTGGGTTGAGAACCACACGGACAGAGCCATTGAGCTGGATTTCTTCTCCACAGCCCCTGAAGAGCACTGGAGGGAAGATCAGGGTCTGAGGGATTGCGTTGCAGAGAAGGGACTGACTTCCTTGTGTTGGGTGTGTGTGGGTGTTCTAGAATCCAGGTTGGTTCTGGTGTTGGTGTCTACAGCTCTTCAGTGAGCTCACCAGCTTATCATTAGCCTTTCCCAGCTCCTGGATGGCCTGATAAACCCAACTCTGTTGGCTTGGCTGATCTGTTGTTCGCTTGATAAACCCAACCATGTTGGCTTGGCTGAACTGTGTACCCTTGTGGTGTTGTTGCCTTGGCTATGTGTAAGCCTGTTAGTTCCTTATTCCTTGGAGAATCATGCCCAGCTCGGAGGTGGCAGTGTTGCTGAGAGATTAAGGAGCATGCTGGCCTATGGTTGGGTGGAACGTTGCAGCAACGTAGCTGGTTGCAGAACAAGCTCTTTATAAGATAAGTAATTTTGTTTATTTTACTTCTGCAATCCTATTTACTGTTAATGATCATGATGAACATGTTGAATGCTTGTACGAATGTATGTTGCTTCTGCTGTGTATGATAAATGTTCATGTATGTATGATTCTAGTTCAAAGCATTATGTTTCAGCATTTCATATGAATGTACATGTTCATGGGGATAGTAGCCGAGATGGTTAACGCCATGGTAGCATCCTCTTTGTCGGTCGGAAGGTCGGGGACGTTACAGGGCTTCTCATAGAAGAGGAATTTTTGAGTGAGCCCAGCATAGGATTGATCTCCTCATCAAAATTGAATTTTAGAGACAAAAATCGAGGTTTTTGGTTGGGTAGAACTCTGAGAGTCAAACCCTAATTTGCCCTAGAACCAGAAAACTAGCACTGCAAAAAATCAGCTCCAGATCCAGTTTTCAGCTTCTCAAATTGGCAAGATCTAAATATTTTGCATTTCCATTTGAGGTTCTCAGTTAAAATGTCTCATCACACCAAGCTTGATGAAAAGCTTGAAGGAGCCGATAACTTCTGAGCATAGAAGTATAGGATCTCACTAGTTCTTGAAGAAAATGAGTTGGACTCTTACATCAGTGAAGAGGTTCCAGTTCCAGAGGGAGATGAGGCTAAGGCCTTACACAAGAAGAAATTGATCAAGGCCAAGAGGATTATTGCGGATTCAATCAAGGATCACCTCATACCATAGGTGTCCTCCCTAAAGACACCTAAAGAGATGTTTGAATCCTTAACCAAGATATTTGAAGGGAAGAACATAAGTCGGAAGATGACTTTGAGAAATCAATTGAAGAATGTGAAGATCCAGAATGAAAAGACCATACAGTCATACTTTAGAAGGGTCTCCCAGATCAAAGAACAACCTGAAGCAGTAGATGAAGAAGTAGAGAATGCATAAATTTTTATGACCACCTTGAATGTTCTCCCTAGGTCATGGGACTCTTTCATTCAAGGGATTTGTGCTAGAAGAAAGCTAGTCACCTTCAGTAGACTGTGGGAGGAATGCTCACTAGAAGAAGCTCTAATAGTAGCCCGAGAAGAAAAGATGGGAAGTGAAGATCAAGCTCTCACAGTACACTCCAAGAAAAGCAGAAGGGACTATCATCATCCCAAAGGTAAGCATTCTCACCAGAAAGATAACCCTAGAAGATCTAACAGATATCTATCTCAACTCAGATGTTTTACTTGCGATGAGAAATGACACTATGCTAGAGATTGTCCTAGAAATAAGAGGAACTCTCACAAGAAGGACACAAGAAAACATCATGCTCACACTACAAAGGATGATGATCCTCCAAGGAAAAGAGTCAAACAAGAAAGTGAAGATTCTTCAAGTGATGAAGAGTATGTTCTGATTTCTTCCCTCATGGAACTGTTACACATGGAAGCAATGATTGGCTTATAGACAGTGGGGCTTCCAAACACATGACAGGATTCAAGGAATCCTTTGTGAAACTATCTGAACACGAGTCACCTCACAAGGTGAAACTTGGGGATGACTACCAGTATCCCATAAAAGATACTAATGAATCCTCCTATAAGCTAGACTTTGGAAAGTCTATGAAGATGAAGGATGTCTTGTTTGTACCAGGACTAAAGAAGAACCTCCTCCCCATCTTTGCATTGGATGCAAAAGGCATGAGGGTTGCATTTGTAGATGGCCAAGTCCTTATGTGGCGAAAGCAAAAGACTATAGATGATGCAGCAGTGATTGGAGAGCAAGAGGGAGGCTTATACAAGCTAAAGGGCCAACCAAAACAAGCCTTGGTCCATGACTCAGTAGAGCCAAGTGAACTATGGCATAGAAGGCTTGCACATGTGTATTATAGGGCACTACCACTTGCAAGCAAAGTTGTTGAAGGTCTTCCAAAAATATAGGCAAAGCATGAAGGTGTTTGCAAAGGATGTGTGAAAGGAAAGAACACAAAGAAGACATTTCCAAGTAGTGAGATCAAGGAAAAAGGAATCTTGGAAATCATCCACTCCGATGTATGCAGTCCGATGCCATCCAGTTCATTGAGTGGGTATGTATATTATGTTTCCTTTTTTGATGATTTTTCTAGGAAGACATGGATATACTTCTTGAAGAAAAAAGATGAAGTATTCAACAAGTTCAAAGAATTCAAAGCTTTGATCGAGAACCACTCAGAAAATAAAATCAAGACCTTTCGATCAGACAATGGCGGAGAATTCACATCAAATGAATTCAAAGAATTATGCAAAGATTTAGGGATTAAGAGGGAGTTGACCACTCCATATAATCCACAACAGAATGGGGTTGCAGAAAGAAAGAATAGAACGATTATGGAAGCTGCAAGGGAAATTCTTCACAATCAAGATATTCCCATGCATCTATGGACAGAATTTTCCAGGATAGTTGTGTATGTACAGAACTGTACTCCACACATAGTACTTGAGAACAAGATACCTGAAGAAGTATTTTCTGGCAAGAAACCAGAAGTCATCCATCTCAGAATATTTGGTTGTCCAGTGTACATACATATTCCAAAAGAAAAGAGGACAAAGTTAGATCCTTCTAAAAAGAAGGGTATATTTGTGGGATATAGTGAAAGCTCGAAGGCTGACAAAATATACTTCCTAGGATTCAAGAAGATCGACATCACCAGAGACGTAACATTTGACAAAGACTCAGCTTACATCAAATCTAGAAAGAAACCTATTAAAAACACTGAAGAACCAGAAGCACCCAGAATTCAAGATACAACTATGAACGATGCAACTCAAGAAGAAGATTGAGAAATAGAAGACCCCCAGGAACCTGTAGATCCACCATAGGAAAATAATCCTCACAAGAGGAAACCTACATGGGTACGAGAGGCTATCCAAGGTGCAGAAAGATATGGGGCTCCAGAATAAATGCATAGACAGAGAAAAAGAACCAGATCCTACTCCGGTTATGTAGCCCTATTATGTGATATCATTGATAAAGAACCTTCCAACTATGAAGAAGTGGCAGAGAAGAAAGAATGGAAGGATTCTACGATCAAGGAGTACCAGTCGATCATGAAGAATGATGTCTGGGATGTTGTCCCAAGACCAGAGGGGAAGTCTATTGTGACTTCCAAGTGGATCTACAAGATCAAACATGCTTCAGATGGCAGCATAGAAAAATATAAAGCAAGATTTGTGGCTCGTGGCTTCTCCAAGAAAGAAGGAATAGATTATGAAGAAAATTTTGCACCTATAGCCAGATACACTTCCATCAGATCAGTACTTGCTCTGGCTATAGTAATGAAATGGAAGATACACCAGATAGATGTCAAGACTGCTTTCTTGAATGGTGTAGTGGAAGAGGAAGTGTATGTGGAGCAGCCACTCTGTTTTGAGACACATGATAGGGAAACTCATGTGTGTAAATTGAAGAAAGCCCTATACGGTTTGAAATAGGCACCCAGGACATGGTACAGCGGGATTGACAACTTCCTAACTAGTTTGGGCTTTACCAAGAGTAAACCAAATTCCAACCTTTACTACAAGGTTGAAGAAAGGAACCCAATGATACTCCTACTATATGTAGAAGATCTATTTGTAACAAGTGAGGATGGGTTGATTGCTGACACGAAGAGGCAGCTTGCTGTTGAGTTCGAGATGAAGGACTTGGGTATGATGCACTACTTTCTAGGCATGGAGGTGTGGCAGAATCTAGATGGAATCTCCCTGGGACAAGGGAAGTATGCAGTAGAAATCCTGAAGAGGTTCGGGATGATGAACTGCAAGGCCATGACAACACCTATGGCATCGAACCTGAAGCTATTGAGTGATGCTTCATCAGAGTCGGTTGATGCTACGATGTATCATTAGATGATTGGGTCCTTGATGTACCTGACAAATACGAGACCAAATATTTGCTTTGTTGTGAACACATTGATCCGGCTCCTAACAGATTCGAGACATGTTCACGTGATTGTTGCAAAGAATATTCTGAGGTACTTGAAGGGTACAGTTGATTATGGGCTCAAGCATGAGGTGAATCAAAAGATTAACCTAGAGGGTTATGTTGATTCAGATTGGGCAGGTAGTGCCATTGATAGGAAGAGCACTTCAAGGTGATGCTTTAGTATGGGATCAGGTGTGATCTCTTGGTTTAGAAGGAAGTAATCCTATGTGGCACTAAGTACAGCTAAAGCAGAGTATGTCGCAACTTGTTCGGCTAGTTGTGAAGCAGTGTGGCTAAGGAATCTACTATCTGATTTGTTTGATCTCCAGTTGGATGTTACTTGTATATATTGTGACAACCAGATTTGTGTGAAGTTGCCAGAGAACCGGGTGTTCTATGACAAGTCGAAGCATATCGAGATCAAATATCACTATATCAGGGATATGGTGCAGAGAGGACTAGTGAAGCTCCAATATGTTGCGATGGACGAGCAGATAGCTGATGTGTTGACCAAGCCATTATCCAGAGTGAAGTTTGAGTACTTCAGGGAGAAGTTGGGTGTTCTCTAGATTGAGGTTCCTTCAAAGGGGAAGTGATGAGTCCGTGACCCCTTCTGACATGGTGGTAAGCGGGGCCTCCCATGGTCAGATGTAAGTGCAGAGCCCTTCTGACATGGTGGTAGGTGGGGTCTCCCATGGTCAGATGTAAGTACAGAGCCCTTCTGACATGGTGATAGGATTGGTTCCTTCCATGGTCAAATGTAAGTGCAGGGCCTTTCCTTGGATGGTAGATGGTGTGTCCTACCATGCCGGAGGATGTAAGTGTTGATCCTTTCTGACTGGGTTAGATATAAGTGTTGGGCCTTTCTGACTGGGTTAGATGTAAGTGTTGGGCCTTTCCTCGGATGGTAGATACCATGCTGGAGGATGTAAGTGTCGGGCCTTTCCTCGAATGGTAGATGGTGTGTCCTACCATGCCAGAGGATGTAAGTGTTGGCCCTTTTTAACTGGGTCAGATGTAAGTGCTGGGCCTTTCTGACATGGTGACAGGCTGGGCCTCCTATGATTAGATTTGAGTGCTAGGTGTGCCTTTCTGACATAGATGTTGGATGTGTTCCTCCCATGCTCAGATATAAGTGATGGGCGGGCCTTTCTGACATGGATGATGGATGTGTTCCTCCCATGGTCAAATATAAGTGTTGTAGAAGATGAAGACCTACATGGAGGCTAGGCCTACAACCAGCATGAAAAAGGGTTGGCTCTGTAGAACTTCCTGTGATGAGTAGAATTGAGAGATAGCACCATTTAATCGAGATAGCGGAAGCAGTGATGGTGATGATTTAGTGATGATCCAGCTTTGATGATGATCCAGAGAAGAAGACTTGTGCTGATGAATTATGTCAAGAGAATACCTCCCTAGTTAAGAGGGAGTGTTGATGTATTTGTAACTTCATAATGTATTCAGTTGTATATTTCATATATTGTATTTCATTGGTCCTTGATGTTCCTATCGGGAGATTCACTAATGTAATCAAGTCATGTAAAGTCATAGATATTAACCCTCCTTTGTAAGTCGGGGGTAAAGTCCCCACAGTTGTGGGGCACTTGGGTTATTAGACTCTCCTAGAGAAGTCGACCCTGGTAAGTTATTGTCAAGTTGGAAACTAGTATAAATAGAGAGTGAGCCTCTCTATTTGATACACACACTCACCCAGCTATAGCGCATCGGTGAGAGAGAAGAAGCTCGCTCAAGTGAGAGAGAGAACAGTTGTTGGAGATCAGTTTTTTGTCTTTGGGTTTTACTATTTCCATTGGTGCTCATTCTATCTCTGAGGAAGTTGCGGGGTTTTCTCCTTTATGGTTTCCCCGAGGAAAATATTTGTGTCTATTGTCTCTTGTGATTGATTGTTGTGCATGTTATTCTCGCAGATAAGATCCTAAGATCATATTGCTTAAATGATAAAAATCTAACACAATGGTAGGTATAGATCCTTTTGGTACATACAGTCATCCATTCGTATCTTCCATAACTAGTAGTTTTGGCCATTAAATTTCTTGACCCTAAACTTTTTTCTTCTACCATTTCTCCCACTCAAACCAAAAACCCTTCTTTCCTACGAGTTTACCAGCCAAATAGAACTTTTGGCTCTAATACCAATTGTTAGAAAAACAAGATCGCAGAGCAATAACAATAAATGATAAAGAAGAAGAAAATATTAAAACACGTTACAAGAGAGACACATATATAACAAGGTTCACCCAAGATGGACTACGTCCACACAAAAATTGCCAGTCCTTTATTATTATTTTGTCCATCAAAATGAAGTGATACAACCTACAACAACTAGGTTGCACTTCCTCTTCACTCTCTCAAAGTCTCTCTCTCTCGCAATCACAAAGATAGTTTTTATAATGCTACAATACAATACACAACCGTGTTACAATGTCTTATTTTTATAGGGGAATTACCATGGAAAAATACCACAGGTCACCCAATACCATAGGCCCGCAAACTGTTATCCAACAAACATCCCAAACATTTTATTTCACGGGCTTCCCCCCCGAACCCCCTTCCTCGGGAGCACTTCCCCCGCATCTCCCTGCTGGGACAAGTGTACAGTAAAATTGGGGTACAAACATGGCTGGATAATAACATCTATAAATCAAGAAATCAAGCTCCACGACCAACAATTTGTAGGGATTAATGCTAGTTTAGATTAGGTAGGATGAATAAATTCTTTTAAATAGTAGTGAGTTGTCTTTTCGTCCTATCTTTTGTAGTTTTTCTATAATATTTTTCCTTCCTAAGTGTGCGGTTTCCTATGTGTGTGCATGTTTCAATTTTCTTTCCATCCACTAGTTAGCATTTTCATTTCAGTCTATTAGCTAGATTTTTCATTTCAGTGTTCTCATTTCATTTAAATTCCAGCTTTTCATATATTGGGACACATAATACTTATGACTGGTTTGGAAGATTGGCATAGTGTTTGCATGATGTAGGTGTGGGTACTTGGATGCTTAGAGGGTTGTTGTGGGATTAGAGAAATTGAGGTTCTCAAGCACTCTCTACCTTAGAGCATTTGTCTCAGTTGGAGCAAGATGTTATCAAACACTTTGTAGATTGTAGCTAGGAGCTACTACCTATTTTTCCATATCAGAGTCTAGTCATGAACTTATCCCTTTCACTTGAGGTAGATGGTTATCAGAGCATATCAATGGTGGATGATGTATAGTTTCAGTTGGATTATTCAGAGGAAGCAAAATAGGAGATACCCTTGTTACTTTGATCCCTCTTCATGGCCTTCCTTGTCATACATTTTGATCCATGGTTAAGTGCAGCAAAGCAGTATAGTTGGATCTTAGCTTTTCTTGTCATTTAGAGATAGCAGTGTCAGCATAGGTGGATTTCTCCTTTGTAGTTACAGACTCAAAGTAGGTATATAGCAGAGGCATCTATGGTTTCATGATTTTTATTGATCTATGGACTATGCTGGAATTTGTTGTGCGTTAGTGATCATGCGGTGATTTTTTGTTGTTATTGTTGGACTCGTACTTGGGTTGATGTAGTGGCACTTATGATTAGTTTTATTTACATGCTTTGGTCTCGATAAATTGCATATGTAAAGTATAAATCAGTTCCCTCTTTTCCCGGTTCCCTATTTGACCTTATCCCTTCATCTATTTCATCCATTTATTTCCAAAATCCTTTGACTTGGACTTGACTTGTGAACCTGAGGACCCTCCCCTCTGAAACCTCTTTGATTGGATGACCTCCATGTTTTCCCCTAGTTTCTTAACTCTGATTTGTGTGGCAAAAGTTTTTTAAACCTGTTGATATCTTGTTGGTTGTAGATCTAGTTGGATTGAGTGCAGGTAAGGTGAGCTTAGTCCCTGGAGGTGTATCCTATAGACTCATCAAAGTAAGTTCTCCCATCCTTGAAGTTATTTAGTGGCCAGGGGAGTAGGTACTTATCCTTTGTTTGATGTACTGCTTACTTGCTCATAAAAAACAAAATACCGAGGCAACTCTATCGCACCTATGGATGGTGGTTGGTAGTGGAGCTAAGGTTGTGGCAGTACTGAGGCCTAGAAGGTTTTTCAAGTTTGGTACCTTTGGATGCTAGCTAACTCAAGGAATGCAAATGCAAAGTGTGCTTCAATGAAATATCCAAAGAAATGCAAAATGAAATTGAAATGAAATGCAAAATGTAAATGGAATTCAAATGCAATAAAATGCAATATCTAAATTGTGAAATAAAGGGGGGCTTGTTAGAAATGAAAGGGTGCATTCCAAGCACTTTATCTGTTTGTGAGATACTGTACTTCCCTAGTGTTTGTCATTCCAAGAAACTAGTGTTTGTCATTCCAACAAATGTCATAGAGGCCCCTAAAATCCCTTGTTCTCCAAAGGTAAACTAAGTCTATAAAATGTCAACCTCCACTTTGACCAACACCCATGGCTATCTCACTCCATTTCCACTCAAGAGGGGGAGTATTGATCTATCCATTACATTCGTAACTAATTTGAACAAAAGTATGTATGTAGAACTATTGTATTTGTCAAATGTTGCATCGAGTAATTATATTATTCTTGATTATTTTGGTCGATAGTCATGTATTGACATAACTTATCATTTAGTCCTTTATCAATATTTATCATGATAAGTGCTCTAACACCTCTTGCATGCATCATTATTGATTATATGCTCATTTTAAGTCTTGGTCAATTTTTGACAATATGTTGACTTTTTTTACTTGGTTTGACTTGGTCAACAAGTCAAATTGGCAATAGGACTCCACTACAGATTATTAGTGTTCATATCATTTCCCTTGGAGGTTAACTGGACCCCGCATTAGTTGTAGAAGAAATGGCTTAACTCATTATTTTTTATGATGATGATGATGACTAACGTCCACTAAGACCAACTTTGCTCTATCAGACCTTAAGAAGAAAGAAGGGAATTATTTGGTTTGCTTTAAAATTTTATTCCTATGCTCAAAATTCTTGAAGAGAAGCTTTCCCAACTCACTGTAGTTTTGGCAAGTTATGAGGTTAGAAAGGTTTTTATTGTAGAAGATACTATGAAACTAAGATATAATGTGGGTGTAAGTCGGGCACTCTAGAGAAAGTGATTTCATCCTCAACGCTCATAGACTCACAAAGATGGAAAATATTTTTCGACCACGATGTTTTAGGAATTGACCAACGCCCTGTTTCGTTATGGAGTTCATGAGAGTTCGTTCTTATCTTGGCTATATTAATTTTATTCTTTGAACTAGTCGATACCAAGAGATACTTTTGTTCTTCTAGATTAGGGTTAATGATCTCCTTATAGTATCTTAATTTTATTTTAACCTCTAAATCTTGCTCACACCACATTTTCTCTTTAAACTTAGTTGTAATAATATTTTTTACATTATTGATATTTTGCAAAGTGACATTTTCATCAATGCCACAATGGTTTAACCAATCCATGGTATCTTTACACCAACCTCGCTCTAGGTGCAAGTGATTTTGACTTGATTTTAAAGAAATTTTAGGAAACCTCTCATCACCCATGTTATTAATTTTGTGTTTGTACATCAGGTACCTAGCCATAGCCCTACTCGCAATGGGGGAAAGACCAACTTCTATGTGGAGAATAGGATAAGGCATATTGCTTTTAATTTTGAGGTTATAAGATACACAATGCTTCTGTATTTTCTCAATCTTGTTCAATATACTTTTATAAATTCTACGGGAAATAATTAAGTCTATTTTTAATTAAAATCTTGAGAATTGCTTCATAGAGATCATAACAAATCAGCTAGGGGTGTACAAGTAGTGGATCCTAGTATTTTTATGTTTCTCGATTCATCTATACAGTTAGATTGACATTCCGAGCAAGGAAAGATCCAATTTTGAGTAGATTGAAGATTTTTAATGGTTTCCAACTAATTATTTGATAATTAAAAGATAAACATGACTTGAGATGTATGGCATGGGACTAATGAATGGAAAAAGATGACTTGGAAGAATATGTTATGACCCCCTAGATACATTTGGACCACTTTCCTAGTGTCAAAACATATTATTACTTGACATTGTAGTGTTCATCTTCATGGTGGGGCGCATTCTCCCCTTGGGGTGAATTTGATCAACATAGTTTAAATAAAAGCATGAAAATCAAGTTATTACTTGAAAAACATGTAGGGGGTTGGCCTAATGATCCCCCATGTCTCCTAGCATCAAATTTACAAAAGGAATGATTTTTCATGTTGTAAAAATGGGTTGTAAGAGGTAATTTCCCCCCCTCACTTAGATTTGACTTTTCCAGCTTGATCCATGTGATAAAGTGAGATTAAATATCCACCATTGATTATTTCACTGTATCTTTTAATCTCAACCATCCATTAAAAAGTCGGTTAGGGATTTGGCTCATCTCTTAGCTATAAAGGAGAGTGAGCCCCTCATTTGCAAGAAATCTTGGCTCTTGGAGAAAATAATCAAAAATATTTGTGTGGTGCATTTCTCTTGTGATTGGATGGGGATCGATTTTATGTCTTACTAAGCCTCTTTTTCCACTAGATCAGGCTTCTTTTCTTCCATGTGTTTTTCTCGTGGTGATTTCTGACTTGCAGGGAAGGGATGGCAGTTTCTCCGAATGCGACTTGATTTGATGACTTTGTCGTTTGGGTGACTTTCTCTTTTACAAAGAATTTCATCTCTGAATAGTATCTCTTTGCTATTGACATTGATCTCTTACAATATTCCTCTTGTTTCAATGCTTGCCTTTTTTATTTGCAAAGTCACTACATATTCAGTTAATGTGATTTGCCTCTCTGAAATTGTCTTGTTTGTTTTGCAAATAAAAATTTCAGCGAATCTATAATAGCAACTTGGTTGGAAAAGAAGTGAAATTCTATTTGGGGACGTTAGGCAAAGGAGACAAACTCTATCCATCTATTCAGATTAAGTTTAGTACCCAAATCTTTTATCAAACCTTCTAGATCCATTTGTCAGCGATAAAAATTTATTAATAAAACCCTAAAAATTTATTTTATGTGCATGCTTAGCCATTTTGATATTTGGCGCCTTGGATATTTTTTGTAGTGTGATTTCGAACAAATACATAGCTAAGATGGAAAAATATTATTCACCCTAGATGGAAAAATATTATTTTAACTTAGCATTGCTTGGTAGTTTGTATGTGAAAATGTGGTTTTACAAATCTTTTGTGTTGGCCATGCAAATCTTGTGTTAAGGGTTTCATCTAAACATAATCTATCTCTTCCTTGGTTAATTCACTTTTTTATTCAATCATTCCCCTAAAGATAGCAACTTGGATCATTTAAACCCTGACACCTATTTCCTAGATCCCTTGAGTTATTAACTATTGGGTGAATTCCCTGAATTGGATTGCATGAGAAGCATAGTTAAACCCCTAATCAATCCATCTAAACATACTCAATAATCATTGTGTTTGAGTCTATGATCCGTCCCTCAGGGTACTCTTCATATTTCCAATTGCAATAACTTATACAAGTATCTTGTAGCCAAAAAGGGTTGGGCAAATAAGCCTAACTTGGGTCACCTCTAGTGGCTAGTTTAGTTCACCTAGTGTGGATTAAGAACCCTAAAGAAAGAAGAAACATATCTGGTGTGAAAACCATCTACCATCTTTGGAGGTAGGCTTCTTAAGCATCACAGTCTTAGTGACCGTCATCAATATCGTCTTGGATAGGATCACTTATTTGAGTCACTTCAGAAATTGTGATAACGAGTTTATATAAGGGAATCCTTGAAGATATTATGGACTCTTCCTCTCTACTGAACCTAATGACCTCATAAAGGATATTTTCCCAATTCAACAGAAATACATTTGGGCAAATCTTATACTATAAGACCTCTATATGCAATTGTTATCATATGGAGAGTTGTGTATTCAAGTCTAGCTTGACTTGTTTTCGTTGGATTGAAGAGTTTGTAAAAGTAACAGTTTGTGACATGGATCTTCTAGATGTTATCAGTGTCACAGTTTACAACACAAATCTATCCATTCTCTCTGCATATGGGTTTGATCTATTGTGCCAAACCCTTGATCAAGATTTTTGGGATTAAGTACATGGGTCCATATTTAGATATATTGTTAATATGATCCTTTCAATATAAATTTAAGCTTTGATGAAATTTCTATTCATGGCTCGCTTGGATCATTTCATGTACTTCTTATTAAGGATTCTTCTTACAATGCACATATGGCAATGCACTATGTATATTGGGCCTTGTTGGTTTCAGGATGTGATGATATAATCTTTGACACCGCTCCCCCCACTTCCCCCCCATACTTGAGTGATATAAATACACCACTCAAACTTCAATTGTAAATCATGTGTTTTTATCATTGAGCTAAGGCTCTCTAATACAAGTGTTTTAAGCCTATGGACACAACATCCCCGACATTCTATTGTGGTTGGCATGTTTTCTTTTTTATGTGCATTTGTATAGCTCATGTATAGAACACTCATTCTTGGGCATCTTTCCCTTTCTAGCACACTTTTGTTTCAGCCCTAGCACACTTCTTTAGTGTTGTCTTTTTTCTTTTTTCACTGCAGGATTTTAGGTTGGCATATTGGTTCCATTCAATCCCCTATTTGTGTTTGTGATCTTAACAAAAAGGATATAAGGATTTACATCTATTGTAGGAACATGTCTCTTAGGTACTATATTAGGGAGTCCTCTCGATTACCCACCATCATCATTGTATCAAACATCCATTAACATATACATTTCTCCTTGGGATATAAGGATTTGTCTCCTTTTATCCACTATGGCTCTTTGTAATAACCATTTGGTCTATTATGTTCTTAAGAATTGATGCCATTTTTTTAAATGAACATATATTGATGTATCCTAAGCCTTGTCGCATTGATATATGTATTTTGATGTATGGATAAAAGTGGTTAAGTAATGTGCTCAAAAGATGGATCGCAATTTGTTTTCTTTGGAACAAAAGAATATGATACTTCTTTCAATTCTTGGTTGTTGGACCACTATAATCTTTTGCTGCGAAACTTCCCTTGGTTTACATATATAATCAATTTCAATTACAAATGTAACGTCCTCCTCACCCATCGACCAACGAGATTGGACATTAACCAACTACGGGCATCTAAATTTCTCCCCACAGTGAAATTACGAATTTCATAGCATTTAAAAGTTCTGTGCAGATGCAAAATTAACATACACAACGAAAATAAAGTCAATCCACATGCACATCTAACATGCAATTACTAGCATAATCATCACATGCATCAAATAGAAACATTTCACATTGAAATAGGAACAAATACTTATATTTATCCAACGCAAATCCAAGCAACTAACTGTGTAAGAGCGATTTTCCACCCAATTGTAGGTTCTTTGTCCAGTCTTTCTACTGAGAGTATACGCTATGAGACCACCAAGGTGAAGGAAACACCTACGGGCTTCTTTCTCTCATCCCAAAACCCGTTCTACACTCTATGCTTAGCCAAATGCTCATACAGAGGTCTATAGGAATCTCACTTAGCCCTCATTGCCTCGACTCCCACAATACTTGCCCCACACAACACCTTTCTCAACTTAGGCATCCCCTTTACCGATCCATGGTTCTCTTGGGCAATCCATCTTATCAAGTGCTTTCAGTGTGTGCATAGAAAGAGGCCAATATGGTGTTTGTTATTGGAGAACCATTTGTAGCCTTAATTCATGGCTTCTCAAGCATCTATGTGTAGCAGAACTCAACATGCAAGGGTTCCTAGCTTTCCCAACCTCTATGCTTGCCTACAACCATCTCTTTTCTCTTGAAATCTCCAACTCTGCCTCTAAATTCGAATTCTCTAGGTTATACACAGTCTGGTAGTGGTCTAGAACAACAACGGAGAGCTCTGCATAGTGTATATCTATATGAGAGACTGAGAGAATGAGGGTTGACTCCAATGGATAAGGGATAATGGTGGAAAGACAACAAACATAACTTCTGACCATAGAAGAAAGGACTCCTGACAACTGCAGACTGATTTCCAACAGTTGGCAGAACTGTCACAAAATTGCAGTCAATCCCATGCTTCAATCACTGCATGAGGTGACTTTTTCCACCAACCTCACACATGCATTCAATGATTGAAAATAGTCAAAAGGAGGTAATTGGCTGATTTAAATCACATGGAAGAATTTGGATGACTTCTAAGGTTAACACTTGGCAACAAAGGATTTAGTTTTCCATATGCCCCTTTTCCTCTTCCCCTCTAGTGGAATCATAGCCCCTTTAGTGCTCTTTACACAACCATTTTTGGACCATTTTATTATTTATGCACATAATATTTATATATATTATGAGTTAGCATGACAAGCCAACCATACGGTCCAAAAAAAATATTTACATCATACATGCCTAGCTATTCACTAGTCGAGCCTTAGACTTGAGCTCCGTACTAGGAATTCATACTAGCATATTTACACCATTTACATAATTTCATTCAATACACTACAAGGGTCAAACTAGAGGTATTATAACAAACTTCTCTTTCGTCGTACAAAAGCCTTGCTTTCTCAAAAAAAATTGAAGCAGGTACAGATTTCCTTGACAAAACAAAAAAGTTTGCATGAGAAAAAAACTGGCTAAAACTTTTACAAGAAAAACAAGTCTTTTGAGTGAACTTTTGGGGAATAACTATGTATTTGGGAAATTTCCTTGACAAAATAAAAAAGTTTGCATGAGAAAAAAATGGCTAAAACTTTTACAAGAAAAACAAGTCTTTTGAGTGAACTTTTGGGGAATAACTATGTATTTGGGAAGAGTTTCTATGGACTCTAGTTCAAGATAACACAAGAAATTTGATTTTGAGCGAGAAATTAATGAGGAAATGTTGTATGTTGTCTGCCTTTGACAAAGGTCAAGCAATATTTTGATTTTATATAGAAGCGCAATTTCTCGTACCTAAATTGTTGTTCTCATATTTTACAAACAAATAAACAAAAATTATGTATTTATCATACCTGGCAGCTATGTTTCTCCCAGAAAAGCTCTTGCTCAAAGGCAGTTCATTGACTGGATAGTTTGTATTATAATCACAATGTGAACAGAGATCCTGTGGATAGAAAAGGGTTATTGTCATTGAGTTTGCATAATTCCGAATAAATTCATATCGTATGTGACTGTATTTATAGCACGGGAAAAGCATTTTTCAAGAATATGAAGAAAAGTTTCTTTGAAACAACTGATGAGGTCCACCTCTTCATGTCTATTCATGGATTCAAACTCTGTTTAAACATGAAAGTGAAGTTGGCAAGGACAACAATATACAAGCAGCCCACTCTGGCATTTTATGTCTACAAACTTTTTTGACAAGCATGAGGAATGTCCCTTACAGCTTCAATGCATCTCTTAACCCGTCAAAACAGATCTGTACTCCATAGTTTCCATGCATTATGCACAGTTTATGAAATCAATGCATGAGCTCTCCGGAAAAAGAATCAGCTTGTCTTAGCTCCCATCACCAAAAATCCCCTGAAAACAAATACTATTCTTGAAACAATGAACTTGTTGGCATCCTTTACAACTGGCATAGATCCATCTTAAACCAGGATCTACCAAGCACCGAGAGGGATCCAATTTCTTGAGGTGTAAATTTTTGTTAATCTTAAATTTTTTACACCTCCAAAAAAAATTACAACTCAAGAAATTTTATTCTTCTCCGTGATTAATAGATCTGTGTTTAATCTATGCTTTTTATTTTTCTATTCTATATGCAGACATTGAGTTTTTTAATAACAATTTATTTGGTTTTAAATTTTTAATTTATGAACCTACTTTTTATTTGATTTGATTATTTATTTTATAAGCCCACATGAATTTTTTAATTATTTTTTTAATGTTTGATAGCATAGAGTTAGGAACATGACAACATCTTCCCCACACCGGGTTGTAATGCACCTCACTACTCTCAGTGCAATGATTTTTTGGCCACAATCTCTGAAATGAACTTTGTGGCAGTGTGGCAATCACCACACACACGCATGTTGTTAAGTTCAATAGGTGTTCCACAGGGTGTGCTTATAAGTCTGAAAGCAAGGGCCAGCCTCTCACCATGACAATTGAGAAATCATTCCTTTTTCTCTTTCCCCACATCATGGTGCCTGGAGGATAAAGTCTATGTTGGGTGCATACCCTGCCTCAAGCATCTGCCTGGTTACTTCTTCCAACTTTGCCTAGATTTCATTCAAATGGGGATGTTAAGTGTCTTCTGAATGGAACACGTGTACACTATTCTTGATTTCAATCCAACTACATCCTGGTTCCTTTTTCACCCCTCTGCCCCCCATCTGTTTTCTAACATTTGCCACATCATTCCACCTGCCTGCTGCAGCATAAATATTCGAGAGGAGGACATACGTTGAATCATTTTCTGGTTCTAAAGCAATAATTTGGTCTGCCGCATGCTTTCCTAGTTCAATATTGCCATGTATTCTACAAGCACCCAGCAATGTCTGCCATATCAAAGCATCAGGTTCAACTGGCATTTTGTTTATGAAGTCCACAACCTCATCAAGCTGCCCAGCACGACTAAGTAGGTCCACCATGCATGCATAATGCTCCATTGTTGGAATGATGCCATACTCTTCACTCAATGAACAAAAGTAGCGACAGCCTTCATCTACCAAGCCTACATGGCTACATGCAGAGAGAACACCAACAAAGGTGATATGGTCAGGCCTCATGCCAGCCTCTTTCATTTCTTCAAAGAGTTGCAGAGCTTCCTTTCCACAGCCATGCTGAGCATATCCTACAATCATAGTATTCCATGAGACCAAATCTCTCTCGGGCATTTTCTCAAACATTTTGATTGCATCTTCTAATCCACCACCTTTGGCGTACATGTCAACAAGGGCACTTGCCACAAAAACATTTGCTTCATATTTTGTTTTAATGATAAGAACATGGATTTGCTTGCCCTGTTCAATAGCAGTTATGCCCGTGCATGCTTTAAGAACACTAGCGAAGGTGAATTCATTTGGTCTTACACCAGCACTTTGCATTTGGTAAAAATATCTCAATGACTTCTCACCAAATGCGCACTGTGCATATCCTGCAATTATCATAGTCCATGAGACTAGATCTCGTTCAGGCATTCTCTCAAATGCTTGGCATGCACTCTCTATGCAACTATGTTTAGCATACACATCAACAAGTGCACTGCTCACAAAGACATCAGACTCGAATCCAGTTTTTATGACATGGGCATGGACCTGCTGACCATGTTGCAAACCTAAATGGCTAGCACATCCCCTAAGAATACTGACGAAAGTAAACTTGTTTGGCTCAATGCCTGCCCATCGCATTTCACGAAAGAGTTTCAAAGCCTCCTCACCCTTTCCCCTCTGAGAAAATCCTGCAGCCATTGTATTCCATGAAAGAATGTCTTGTTTATGCATCTTGCAAAACATTCTATGTGCATCCCCTACGCTCCCACATTTTGCATACATTGCAACAACAGCATTTCCCATGGTAACATCCAAATCATATCCAGTTTTAATAACATTGGCATGAATCTGTTTACCTTGTTCCAGAGCTTCTATGTTGCCAGATGCACTGAGAACACTAGCAAATGTAACCTGGTTTGGCTTAACATTTTCCCATTTCATTAGAAGAAAGAGTTTCATGGCTTCATCACCATAGCCTTGCTGATCATATCCCGCAATCATCGAAGTCCATGAGACTACATCCCGTTGAGGCATTCTATTAAATACTTTACGTGCATCATCGACAATCCCACATTTGGCATACATGTCAATGAGACAACTTCCCAGAAAGGGATCCAACTCACATCCAATTTTGATTGCAATGGAGTGAAGCTGCGTGCCGTCTTCTATGGCTTCTAGACTGGCGCAAGCCCTGAGAATGCTAGACAACGCGAACTTGCTCAGCTTTGGCTCTGTGATTCGCATTTGATGAAACAGTCTTATAGCCTCCTCACCCAGCCCATTCTGAACATACCCTGCAATCATGGCATTCCAGGAGACTTCATTAACTTCTGGCATTTCATCAAAAACCTGACCTGCATTGTCCATCATCCCAGATTTAGCATACAAATCCACAAGAGCACTGCCAACAAAAACATCACACATACACCCAGTCTTCACAATACAACAATGGACCTGCCTTCCGAAGTCCAGCGCCAGCAAACTTGCACATCCTCTCAAAACACTGGCAAGCGTGAACTGGTTTGGCCTCAATCCGGCTGTCAGCATTTCAGAAAAGAGCCTCAGAGCTTCAACACCATGCCCTTGCTGGGAACAAGCTGCAATCATCGCAGTCCAGGAGACAACATCTCTCTCAAACATTTTGTCAAACACTTGATGTGCATCCTCAATGCTTCCACACTTAGCATACATATTGACAAGGGTATTCCACATAAACATGTCTGGCTCAATACCAGACTTGATGATATGGGCATGGAACTTTTTTCCCTCTTCAAGGGATTCCATCTTCACACACTGCTGCAGAAGGCTAGTATACATTCTTCTACGTTGTCCGATGCCATTTAAACTATCAAAACCTCTGTCAGACGGTAATTTGGAACAATTCTTCTTACTGTAATCCTGTTCTCCTGGCCTTCCTTGAACAGCACTGTACTCTATGGCGCTAGCATTATGACAGTAAACCAAAAACTGCATTCTGTTCAATATAGCGATTCTGAAATTCTGTGCAAATTTCTGCAATGAAGGGGTTATAATTCAAGCTCACTGTCTAACTCATGCTCGAAAAAACCGAGCTTTGACTGTCAAGTAGTATCATGAGGATCAATTGACATAGGCATCTATCTTGAACTCAAAATTCAAATGTACTACTGAATATATTGAACCCAAATCAACTTGACTGATAATGAATATAACAATATGTGAGAAAGTTCTACCGAAATTGTTCTACGGGCAAGCATGGTACCTTGGAGAAATGATATTGGTGAGAATAATGAAGTTCAAACCAGCGTGAGTGAAGATGCTGCCGAAGTGCGCAACGACATTGTTGAATGCACTTCAACCATCGTTATTATCAATTACAATCGCGACCAAAGCAAAACCAAGCACTTTGACATCAAATACTCCACGGCTCTGAGCCATGGAAAACCTGAAATAATTATTAATATCGTCTTACTAGATATTGTAGAGGGTTTTAAATAAAATAATAAACTAAAATTTAAATAAATTAATCTTCTACTAAAATACTATGCATTGAGGAAAATAATATTGCTTAAAATAACTCATGAGATATTGATAATTCATGATGGGTTAGACTTTTACCCTCTTCTCCATGAATTTCCAGTCTCTAATGTAAAGGTATTAGGTTTAGAATGGCTACGTTCAATTATGAGTGTAAGCTACCAATAATGACACATTTAACTATCAGTGCAATAATAATTAGGTTAATAAAAAAAAAGTCTTTGTCATTAAGAAATTTGTCTTTATTGCAACTTATTTGCATATTAATATCGAACTGAATTGAATCACTCAAGATAATCGAGGCTGAAGCACCAGCAAGTTCAAAACAGAGTTCAAGAGAAAAATAATTCTGTTTTATTACAGTGAATTGTACAGATACATATACATCAATGGATCAATTTCTAGATCCTACAATTGAGCTGTCGTTCCTACAGTCATGTTGCAGATCCTAAAAAAGGATAGGAAACAGCCATCTACAGGACAAGAAAGAATCATAGAGACAATAGGAAAGAATGGGTAAGAATAGGAAAGAATTAGTCCATATCGCAACACTCCCCCTTAAGTTGGTGCATAGATGTCACACATGCCCAACTTGCCCAAAAACTTTGAGAACACTCGACTTGAAACCGCTTTGGTGAGAATATCAGCCAACTGATCCTCTAATCAAATCTTAGGCAACTCCATGATCTCCTTATCCAACTTCTCCTTAATGAAGAATCTATCTATCTCCACATGTTTTGTTCGGTCATGTTGAACCAGATTATGAGCAATATCACATGTTGCTTTATTATCACAATACAGTTGAATTGGCTGCTTAGGCAGATAGCCCAAATCTTTGAGGAGAAGTCTTAGCCACAATGTTTCACATAATCCAAGTGTCATACCTCTAAATTCAGCCTCTGCATTTGATCGGGTAACAACATTCTGTTTTTTGCTTCTCCACGTAACAAGGTTACCTCCTACAAAGGTGAAATAACCTAAACTAGAACGCCTGTCATCGACTGCTCCAGCCCAGTCAGCATCAGTATATGCATCCACGCTTTGACAATCTTCATTTTTAGTGAATAAAATTCCTTTTCTAGGAGCAGATTTCAAATATCTCAGAATGCGCATAACTGCATTGATGTGTTGCTCGCCAGGATTATGCATAAACTGACTAACAATATTCAAGGCATAGGCAAGGTCCAGCCTTGTGTGTGCTAAGTACATCAATATTCCTACAAGTCTCTGGTATCTCCCCTTATCAACTGGTACTTGATCAGACCCAACACATAACTTCAATCCTTCTTCCACTGGTGTATCAGCGGGTTGACATGCTGACATACCAGTTTCCTATAACAAGTATAAGGCATATTTCCTTTGAGATAGAAAAATCCCTTTATCAAATCGAGACACTTCGATCCCAAGGAAATATTTCAAGGGGCTGAGGTCTTTCATTTCAAATTCTCTAGACAAGTAATCCTGTAGAGCCTCCCTTTCTTCAGGATCATTTCCTGTAACCACCATGTCATCCACATATACAATAAGTGCAGTTATCTTACCCTGTTGTTTCTTCAAGAATAAAGTGTGGTTTGAGTTGGTCTGACAATAACCAAAGGCTTTCATAGATTTTTTGAACCTTCCAAACCATGCTCTCGGAGACTGTTTCAACCCATACAATGACTTCTTTAATCTGCACACCTTTCGACTATGTGTTTCTGGTATCATGCATCCTGGTGGGAGTTCCATGTAAACTTCTTTGGACAACTCGCCATGTAGAAAGGTGTTCTTCACATCAAACTGTTGTAATGACCAACCCAAGTTCGCAGCAAGAGACAACAAGACTCGTACTGTATTGATTTTAGCTACAGGTGCAAATGTCTCTGTATAATCGATCCCATAGGTTTGGGTGTATCCTTTTTCCACCAGTCTCGCCTTAAAGCATTCAACTGCACCATCTGATTTGTACTTCACAGTGTAAACCCACCGACCTCCGACTGGTTTCTTTCCTGGTGAACGGTCAACAAGTTCCCAGGTTTTATTCTCCTGCAAGGATTTCAACTCCTCATTCATAGCGGCTTTCCACCTTGGGTCAGCTAAGGCTTCCTGCACATTGTTAGGAATAGATACAGTAGATAACTGATTTACAAATGACTGATTTGATTTTGACAAACGATGGTTAGACACATAATGATTCATGGGGCATTTAACGTTACTGGAAAGCTCGGGTTCATATGTGGGTTTAGGAATACCTCTGGTGTGACGTTGTGGTAGTTGTCTTCTAAATGGTTCAGGAGCATCCTCAGCAAGCGATTGGTTTGGTGTATCAATTGCCTGTGGTGTGAGAGACTCGGATAGAGGTGGAGCCACAACTTCAGTTTCTGGGTGTTCATCACTACTTGGATCCAAAGTCAAACCACCCACATCCAATTCGTCCACTTCTTGATTCAGCACATCAGAGAGTTCCCCTACTTCCGGGATGTGAACAACCACATCTTCAGAGATGTGATCATCATAGTCTAGAGTCTGAATTTCCTTCTGGTACTCCCCCTGAAGTTCAGGCTCAGAGGAAAAATACATCGAGTCTTCATGAAAAGTTACATCTAATGTAATAAACATCCGTTGGGTTGGAGGATGATAGCATCGGTACCCCTTTTGATAAGCAGCATATCCGAGAAAGACACATTGTAGCGCTCGAGGAGACAACTTGTTGCACTGATGCTTATGAAGGTGTACAAAAGCTACACAACCAAAGATGTGAGGAGATAAATTTGGGACGGTTGGAGCAACAATCGCTTTAGCGAGAGCCTGAGATGGTGTCTAGAAATGAATAGTGCTGGAGGATACCCGGTTGATCAAATATGCTGCAGAGGTAAGTGCTTCTCCCCAATAGGATAATGACATATGGGCTTCTATCAATGAGGCACGAACAACCTCCAACAAGTGGCGGCTTTTTCTCTCAGCCACGCCATTCTGCTGAGGTGTATTGGGACAAGTAGTTTGATGAATAGTTCCATGTGCTTCCAGATACTGTTGAAGTTCAGAACTCAAATATTCTCCTCCATTGTCACTGCAGAGAACCTGAACCTATGCATTGTACTAAGTATGAACCATTTTATAAAAAAATTGAAATAACAAAATCAAGCACACCCAAGTCATCTTGGTACAGTCGTCAATAAAAGTAACAAACCAACGTGATCCACCAAAGGTAGTAACTTTGGACGGATCCCAAAAATCAGAATGTATGACCATAAAAAGAACTGGAATTTTATTCAAACTTAATGGAAACGAAGCACGATGGCTTTTTGCAAGTTCACAAACATCACAGCAGAAACTAGAAACATCAAATTTTACAAATAAACTAGGAAATAATTTCTTCTGGTAACCAATGGAGGCATGCCCCAAACGTCGATGCCATAACCAGATTTTAGATTTCTTCTTCTCCCCCTCAGAGCCATCCATCGTTAAAGCTTGACGTAACTTGTCCAAACTCTTTGACACTAATTCCAAGTAATACAGTTTTCCTCGCCTAACACCACAACCAATCGTTTGCCTCGTTCGGATGTCCTTAAACACACAAAAATCAGGCCAAAAAATTACAATACAAAGTAAGGTAGTGGTGATTTGGGAAACTGACAACAGATTATAATCCAAAGACGGAACAACTAAAACATAATCTAGATTTAAAGTATCAGTGAGCAGTAAATACCCTTCTCCAATAATTGGGGCCGAAGAGCCATTGGCAGTGGAAACAAATTTTTGCGTGGATGGTTTAAGAGGTGAGACCTATCTAGAATCAAATGTCATATGATCCGTAGCACAGGAATCAATTATCCATGCACTATTAGAAACAAGTGTAGAAATATTTAAAACCTTACCACCATTACCTGCCGCTACTGCTAATGCCGAGATCTGACCAGCAACACCATCCGTTGTATTTGTTTTGACAACTGCAGCATTGGAGGTCCTCTTGGAATTCTTCTTCCGTGAATCGCGGCTATGATCCCACCATTCTGGATACCCCACAAGTTCAAAGCAGTGGCTCTTCGTATGACCAGTTTGATTGCAATGAGTGCATTTGTAGGTGGATTTATCGGCACCATCAGTGTTCTTAGGTTGGCTTTGGGAAGATCAGTTCTGATTAGACCGATTTCGAGTAACCATGGTTGAAGCTTCAGATTTTTCTGGTTCTCCATTCATCATTGGGAGTTGAACAGATTCATGGCGGACCAAAGCATAACATGCTTCCAATTCAGGGATAGGATCTTTTCTCAAAATTTCACCACGGATTTGTTCGAATTCACCATCTAATCCAGCAAGAAAAATATGCAACCTTTGTCGCCGAACTGATTTTCGGTAAGATTCAACATCATTCTCAGTTTCCATAATCACCTTATCACGATGATCCAACTCACAAAAGATCTCTGTTAATTCTCCGTAATACACTGAGAGTGTTCTGCCATTATGTTTCGCAGAGAAGGCCCTCTGATTCAAGACAAACACCTGCAATTCATCTGCTCCATCATAAAAAGCTTTTGAAAGAGCTTTCCAAATATCTTGAGTGGTGGGTAAGCAAATATATCGCTTCATGATTTCTGGGGACATAGACATTAGCAGCCATCTCTTGACCTTTTGATTGTCTGCATACCACTTCTCATATCCATCATCCTTCTCGGTAGGTGACTGTGAATTACCACGAATGAAAGAGAGTTTCTCCTTCTCAACAATATGCATCTCCATGATTTGAGACCACAAATCATAGTTTGTTTCATCGAGTACAATCCCTGCATTGAACAACGAACCTTCAGATTGAATAATAATGGGAGCAGATTTGGTCCCAGATGTTTTAGAATTTGAGTTGGCCATGGTTCAATGGAGAGTACTAACGATTTAAGCTTCTTGGCTCTGATACCAAGTTCAAAATAGAGTTCAACAGAAAAATAATTTTGTTTTGTTATAGTGAATTGTACAGATACATATACATCAATGGATCAATTTCTAGATCCTACAATTGAGCTTCCGATCCTACAGTCATGTTGCAGATCCTATAATCAAGCTGCGGATCCTAAAAAAGGATAGGAAACAACCATCTACGGGATATGAAAGAATCATAGAGAGAATAGGAAAGAATGGGTAAGAATAGGAAAGAATTAGTCCATATCACAACATAGCATGGTTGTGTTCATATTAGATAACTCCTTGGTTAGTGTACTCGTGGTTAGTGTCATCTTAGTGTTTGACTCAACAATTTTAGAGTTTGGAGCACACATTAGTTGAGATGTTTGAGACTAAGCCAAGTCAATAACATGTTAAATATATTCTAATTATATTTAAAAGAAATTTTAATGATATTTATAATCTAAAAAGGTTACAGTTGAAATTTGTTAGGAACAAGAAAATATCATAGTTTAGTTTTTCAATTTCAACCAAAGCATCCTATATGATAATATAGTATTTGTTGGTTTTTTTGTTTATTGTTATATTCCATTAGCCCTTCATGGGCTTGCCGTTTGCATGTTTTCCATGTAACCCTTTTTGTCCCTTGAGGTTCCATTCAGTTACGATAATAAGTTTATTTCTTGAAAATGTTATGGTATTTGATGGTCTATGACACGCAATGTCATATGTCGTTACTTCATGTTCATATTCAATGTGGTACTTTATTTTATAATATGGCATTAATTTATGACATAATAGTTTAGTATAACGGTTGATGATATCATGGATTGGTATTTTATGTGATTTGGTATCTAGTAGAATGTTTAATCAATTCTTGTTGGTATTTCATGATAAGTAAAGCATAGATTATGAGAAATATCATTTCATGATGATGGCTTATGAGGCATGTTATTCCATAATGATGGCTTATGACTTAAAATGTTAACTTGTGGCGAGACATTCTATGTGATCAAATATGATAAGCAAATATAGTGATTTAGTATTTATAATTGATTACATGATATCATATTATCTTGAGGAAAATACTAGTAATCATTGTTCATTGTGGTAGGTGGAAGTTTGTTTCAGGAGATCCACACAAAGAGCCTAGAGAGGCTAGTCGTTATAGGATTTCATGGGGCCCATAATCATGAATGAAATGGCTACTACAAACACCTTATGGGCTAGGGGATAACTCAACAATTAACTTTATGCTAGTGGTTATTAATTCTTCTATTAGAATCCCATGGTAAGATCTATCCTCATCGGAGGGAAGCATATGGAGAAGGAATTTCGATGTTTGGGGATGGTGCATGATGGGTGCATATGGATAGGCCATCCTTTCAAGATGCCAAAGATTTAATGGTCTCAATATAAGGATTGAGGTATCAGTAACCAAATGTTGGTTAATACCAATGAAGCCTGAGTTCCAGTTATTTTCAATGTGGCCGAACAATTACAAGAAGTTGGGAGGGTGGCTAAACCACAGTAACTTCCTAGAAAACTTATGATGCCTATTGTATGATACACAAACATGTTACAGTAGAGGGCTCGTGCCATGGTGAGCGGTCCATCCAAATTAATATTGGTGAGGAGGATATGGAGGTGGTGGATGGTATGATTCTTAGGGAGAGGATGAGTAAGGAAGGAAGAAATTTCATGAATGTGTACTTTTTAATTATTGACTTGATTTATTCTTGAGTATATACTGAGATCAATGATGCATAATTGTATGATTGATTATATATTAAACACCTAAGAAATTAATCAAGAGCATGTCATAACTTAGGGTGCCATGATTGTATCAGTGTAGGTGGGAGATTTTTGTGTGATGGCCATACATATAAATTGAGCTCATATTCAAAATAGTACTAGATACATTTGTTACATATTTTTTACATAATAGATTGAGTAAACCTTTGTATCTGTTTCTATGGGGTTATTACTTTTGGATGAAGTTTTTCGAAGGGGGAGGGTATGTAACATTCCAATTGTAGACATTAGTATAAGTATAACGGTATATGGTAGTAGTAAAATAGTCAATTAATATATAAAAGTCAAAAGAGAAATGTGCACTTGTAATTTAGTTGAAGTGCATGGGCCGTGACAAGTGTTTCATCCAAGTAAAATTAAGAAATTGAGTAAAATATGGAAATTTAGTAATTAAAAGGGGGGAAACACCAAGAGCTGGGGGCTCTAGTCTTACTTGTGGATTTTGGGATTTGTTGCTTGGCTTCTTGTTTTTTGTTGTGTGTGCACCTATAGGGAAGGAGGCTAAGGAGGTAGTGATTATTGAAGAGAGGTTTATAGAGTAAAGAGTTAAGGTCTCACCTGGGTCTGGCATGGTGTTAGTTGTTAAGGGCTTAAGGGCCTCAACTTTTGTTGGGGGTTGGTTGGGTGGTGATGCATGAGCATAGACTACCTCAGCTAAGTCATTTATGACTTCACAAGGTCAAGGGAAACTTAAGCAAACCTAATGTCTCACACCTATGTAAATTGCTTTCTTTTATAAAAAGCTGAATAAAAACTTGGATAAGGATATTTGATCCTTTCCACATGTAAATGATAAGGTAGAGTTCGTTAGAGTCAGTTGAGTGTTTTTAGTAATTGGTTAGCGAGTCACTAACGAGTCATAGGGTTAGATAAGGACTAAATTTCTTGATGATAGGATCTGGAAACATAATCCTTTTGTATTTAGCATAGTTTGAGTCATTTTGACAGTAGCTATTTGGTTATCTCACGAGAGCTCTTAGTTGGATCATAGAGTTGAGAGTAGCTCAATGAGGTTTGAGTAGTTTGTAGAGCTTTTGGTAGCTCAATAGAGCTAGGTAGCTCATTTAAAGCTTAGAGTTTAGATCAAAGGGAAGCTCGGAATTTAATTCTTAAAGCATGCACAGAGACATGAATCTCTATTTGTAAAGATATGCTTGGGAAGATTCAAGCTTGGAGAAGGTTCATTAGTTTATGGAAATAAATTCCTTGTGCATAATTGAGAGATTTATAGTTATATATGCATGATTCTTGTTTTACACAGAAAATTCATAGTTTGAATATCAAATTTGCGCATAGGGCAATCGATAGAATAAATTCACTAATTGAATTGGGAGTAATTTTTGTTTAAATCCTCTTGTATGGTCATTTCCATTGAAATGCAAGTTAATTGGAGGAAATCTCTCTCTCTCTATGGTGAAGATTGCATGCAAAATCTTTGGTTAAATGCGCAGAGGTCGAACAAATGTTTTCTACATAGTAAATCATTGGTGACTGTGTGTTTTGGAGGAGATCGACGGCATAGATTAGTGGATTGAACAGTGGATGTAATCAATGGAGGAAATCCAACATTGTGTTGATTGACGATGGAAAGGATACATCACAGCTAAAGTTGTAGGCATGATAGTGACTCCTTAGTGGTGCGACAGAAACCATGGCAGTTTCAAGGTTTTGTGACGTGGCACGAGATGATTGGATGTCACAGTCAGGGAGTGTAATAGCATATTACTCTTGAAGGGATCCTCACATGATGGACTTGGAGGGACTAGGCTATCAATTGCTTTATTTTATTAAAAGGATGAATAAAAACTTGGATATGGATATTTGATCCTTTCCACATGTAAATAATAAGATAGATTTGGTTAGAGTCGGTTGAGTGTTTTTAGTAGTTGGTTAGTGAGTCACTGACAAGTCATAGGGTTAGATAAGGATTGAATTTCTTGATGATAGGATCTAGAAATAGAATCCTTTTGTATTTAGCATAGTTCGAGTCAATTCGACAGTAGTTGTTAGTTAGCTCATTGGAGCTTGAGATAGCTCATGGGAGCTTAGGAGTAGCTCTATGAGGCTTGAGCAGTTTACAGAGCTTCATTGCTCATAACGAGAGGAAGGTAGATCAAGAAGGGAAGCTCTGAGCTAGCATCTTGGAGCATATACAGAGAATAATGCCTTTGTTTGTATTGGTATGTTTATTACACCCAAGTTCAAAAAGGTTTTGTTTGTGAATATAAATCGAAATTCTGTATTTCTGGTTTCCAAAGTTATAATTCTTTATATGCACAGAGATTTCATAGTTGGTAAGAAATTTCAATTAAACTTTTATGCTTGAAATGGTTTAATTCTTGGTTTTGCGCATATGAATAATGGAAACGGTTGAAATTATTATGTTGTACAGTAAGCCTTAACTTACAGAGAATGTATGAAAGGTTTTCACAGACAATTTGACGATCTTGAGTGTTTAAAGGCAAGATCGACGGTAGCTGTGTGATCGAAGGTAGACCAATGGTGTAGGAACTGGAATGACAAGTTTACAAGCTTGGTGGTGGAGATCATTGCTATTTTGATCAATGGTGAATGCCCATATCGCAGTGTCAACTAATAAATTAAAAGAACTTATACACCGGTGTTAACTAATTAAGTTAACAAATTAACTTAAGAAATTTGAAAATCCCAAATTCAATCAATCCATGAAAATCGAATAAAGAACTAACTTCAGGTTTATGCAAGAAATTCAAACGATGAAAACTTCCTCATTAAAGCTTTGACCAAGAAACCATTTTTCGTAGAGAGAACTTTATGATGAGTGGTCGCCAACCTATTTTCAATATAATCTTCAAAGTGCTCAAAATCAATGATGTACAACTTGCTTCACTGGCGAGGAAAGAAACTATAGACTTTCACAATTTTCATAGTTGTAGATGTAAGAATTGAATTTTGAGAGTTGCGTTGAGTTCATAATCATAAAAAAATTATAGATAGGTTGTGATCCCGGTAGTTAAATTGTCATTTTTTATCGGGAGCAAATAATGCAAAAAAATGTTCTTTAATGAAATCCAAAGCCCCTTTTAAAACACTTATTTTCCTCAACTGAATTATGTCAACTCATCTTAAATATTTGTTGTTTTTTCTTCCAAGATGTTAACTAATATTGACTTAATATTGACTTAAATCATCAAGATGTTAACTAATATTGACTTAATATTGACTTAATATGCTAAATTTTAATCCATAAAATGGGCAATTGTCGTTCTGGAAACCTAAAACTAAACACTTTGTGATCCTATCAATTCTTTCTGGAATGCGGTTTTGATCTAGCCAAAGATACATGATATTGTCAATAACCTTAAATTTTGTTGTTCATTCTCTTACATGGGTCGGATCCAATTGAAATAGAGTTATAAAAATGGTCAAATTAAGATGCATGCAGTGAAACAAGTGCAAGCAAGCAAATGTATGTGACAAATAAATATGTGATATGAAACTAAAACAATATTTCATGATCACACATTAGAACCATAAAACCTAACATGAATCTAGAAATTTTAATTCAAGTCAGCAACATGAGGCTTGAAAATTAAAATAACAAGAATAAAGACTTGGAAAACAACACTCAGACTAAAAGATTTGATTTAAAAAAAATTGAAAGGGGATTCCCAAATCAATTAACTCGGGGCATGTTGAGACCTCAACAAATGACGACAAAATGGGTGAAGCCATGAAGCTCTACAATGCATAGTCAAATTTTCAATATAAACAAGGAGACTAATCATGTAACAAGCCTAGGTGTTAATTTCATTATAGTGCAGATTTCTTGAGAATAATTACATAAATAAACTAGTCAATCTTGTGTATATTCATCAATCAAGTAATATCAAATAGCTGGTAGCACTTATTTGTCACATACATTTGCTCGCTTGCACTTGTTTCACTGCATGCATCTTAATTTGACCATTTTTATAACTCTATTTCAATTGGATCCGACCCATGTAAGAGAATGAACAACAAAATTTAAGGTTATCGACAATATTATGTATCTTTGGCTAGAACATAACCGCATTCCAGAAAGAATTGATAGGATCACAAAGTGTTTAGTTTTAGGTTTCCATAACGACAATTGCCCATTTTATGGATTAAAATTTAGCATATTAAGTCAATATTAAGTCAATATTAGTTAACATCTTGATGATTTAAGTCAATATTAGTTAACATCTTGGAAGAAAAATCAACAAATATTTAAGATGAGTTGACATAATTCAGTTGAGGAAAATAAGTGTTTTAAAAGGGGCTTTGGATTTCATTAAAAAACATTTTTTTGCATTATTTGCTCCCGATAAAAATTGACAATTTAAGTACCGGGATCACAACCTATCTATAATTTTTTTATGATTATGAACTCAACGCAACTCTCAAAATTCAATTCTTACATCTACAACTATGAAAATTGTGAAAGTCTATAGTTTCTTTCCTTGCCAGTGAAGCAAGTTGTACGTCATTGATTTTGAGCACTTTGAAGATTATATTGAAAATAGGTTGGCGACCACTCATCATAAAGTTCTCTCTACGAAAAATGGTTTCTTGGTCAAAGCTTTAATGAGGAAGTTTTCATCGTTTGAATTTCTTGCATAAACCTGAAGTTAGTTCTTTATTCGATTTTCATGGATTGATTGAATTTGGGATTTTCAAATTTCTTAAGTTAATTTGTTAACTTAATTAGTTAACACTGGTGTATAAGTTAACAAACTTTCAACTTCTTACCTTATTGGTGTTTTACTTTGCAAATTCAAAAATTCAAATCCTTAATTTTTTGTTGATGAATTATCGATGTTTTCATTTAACTCCATTTCAATTGAGTTTGAATTTTTCATCAATTAGATATTGGCACTTTTTTGTACATTTATCAACACTTTTCTATAACTCTATTCACATTAGTGAAGATTATTCATGGGACGCCATCAATTGTCAAAATTCTTAAAGGTTCCAACAAAAGTTAACATGTATTAGAGATAATTTGAGGTCAAAAATGGGCCTCAAAAGGGCCAAAATGTACTATAAAAATCAACCAATTACATTCTAGTAGATGACATCATCCCCCATGGTTGATGTGGCATTGCATGAGTTAATAATGCTTATTTGTCACATTTTCTATGGTGGATGAAAACTCATAGTTATCCAAGGTAGTGGTACAAGTACTTTTAAATCATAAAGTAAAGTACTCACAATAAAAGTCATTTCATACTTTCTCATAAAATAATATTATTGTTATTTTCAAGTAAAGTACTCACAATTCACTTTCTCATAAAAATACTTTTAAGTCATAAATAAAATACTCACCA
>LPNX010872283.1:448342-493282 GCA_001517045.1 Pseudotsuga menziesii | reverse complement strand
ATTATCAACAGATGGTCAGAGATCGTGATCTTGCATTCCAATTCTTCTGCAAACATTTTGAGAAGCACTCCTTGTAAGTTCTTCCTAGACTTACAATTCTTATTCAGTTATGTTGGCCTGTTGTAGACAATTTGCATTATCCAATAGGCAAGGAAACTTGTTGAGTGATCTGTGGTGTTCCTAGGAGCTAAAAGAGAGGCTGTTGGTAGAAGGCAGTGAAGGCCGAAGAGAGAGTGCCTGAGTAAGTCCTTTTATAGACCAAGCCGCTAGTGAGACATAGTTCCTTTTTAGATGGACCCAACGATGGATAGTGTTTCTCACACCCATCTAGACTGTCAGCAAGCTGAAGACGGTACTGTTAGTTTAGCCGAACGCCGTTCTTCTTTCTCAAATTGCAGCACGTCTGATCCTGATTCCAGTATTGTCCACATCGATGAATTTAATCCCTCTCATGAATGGAAACTCCCTACTCTGCTTCCCAAAGAAATTTATAAACTCAAACTCTGGGAATATGTATCTGCACAGCATTTCCGCGTTTCATCCGTTGATATTGCCTTCACAAATGCCGATCAACCTGTGCACATCAACCTGCTTGAGCGCTCCCAGATTGATTGGGCATGCAAGCAAGGATATAAGTATGCACACTTAGGTGCTATAAGGTTAGGTCTGAATCATCTTGTCTGACCTTTCCTAAATGTTTCATCCCTATGTGTTGCTGTCGATACTAGACATATGCATTTTGCCGATGCTATTATAGGTGGTTTTGCTACCCCTTTGCATGATGGTCCTGCATTCGGGACTATATACCCAAAATTTAGCGTGAGTCTCTTTGACCCCCACATATATGATCTCCTCAAAGCTTATGTTCTTCCCCAAGGGTTTGCCATGATGGATGGTTCTCGGATTATCCAGCTCAAAGCCGCTGTCATCGTTCATTTCGGTAATGATACTTTACCTGCACTCCAGTCTCCAGTCCATAATACTCCGCGCCTGCTCAGCGTGGTGGAAAAGGATCTTTCCCATAAAGCTCAACCAGTTCTGTTCGATTGGAGAGGCATTAAATATCCTCAAGAATGGGAGTGTAAATATGATGAACTCCGAAATAGTGAAGCATTACAGGCTGCCTTAAAAAATCAGCCTATTACCTTTGACAGACAAAACAGTTCATTCCGGTTACCTAATGTTATGCCATTTCCAAGATTTTCCCTTGCAAATGTAAATCCTTCTCTATCTCGTTCTGCATCTACCTCTTCTTATGCAGTCGACCGAAAAATTTCTTCTACTCCTTATGTTCCTGCTAATGAACCCAACTCTTCAGAGTCATTCACTGGCCTGCATGACACAGAACACAAAGGTCAGCACAAAGATTGTCCAGCATGTTGAAAGACATTAGAAATACTCCGGCATCATAGAAAGTCTCCCCATCTTGGTATGTTTTCTCTTCCTAGAGAAAATGATGCCTATGAAATGGAAAAGGATGGTAAAAAGTCATATTTTCTTGGTAGAAATCTACCTAATATCCCTTTCCGATAGTACACTCCAGATGGCTTGTCTAAGAGAGAATATCTACCTCAAAAAATGGTAGAAGTTGGAGAAACACCATTTGATGAAGTAAGATTAAGTAATTGGGGTAACTTGCAGCATGGTCTAACTGCCAGAAACTTAGATGAGATGGCTAAGGACATTTTGAGCCTAAAAGCCAGCATGAAAGAAGAAAAAGAGAAAATCGCCGAAGTCAGTGCCAAGCTGGAACTTGTTCAGCATCTACTTGCTGATTCAGAAGCTATCAAGAAAATGATAACCAAAGCTTCTGAGAACATTCTTACTCGGCTGAGTAAGATGGAAGAGTTGTCAAAAAGAGCATCCACTCTGGGTTCTAAGGTTATAAAACCAAGCCCTGCCATTTTAGCTTTAGCTGCTGAAGGTTACAAAAGAAAAAATACTAAGGCTAAGCTTGAGCGTAGTATGTCATTTGGGATGATGGCTACTGATGAATCAGATCAGAGACCAGAATTCGATTTTGGTAGATTTGAAATGGAATACAGAATTCTTATAAAATGGGTAACTGCTATCAAAAGTCTTCCTCCATGTCTATTCGAGAAGACTATCCAGAAAGTCTTAAGTTTGGTTCTTCCTGAACTTAAACCTGAACCTGAGCCAGAACCTATCCTCCCTTCTGCACAACCAGAATAATTTCAGTTGGTCTCAAAACCTGTAGACTTAAGTATGCTAAGCACAAATGTGCTTGGATCTTCCTCTGGTGTCAAGCAAGAACCTGATTTTGATGAGCACATGACAGATAGAGAGCCCACCCAAGGTCCTCGGATTCCTTTAAGTTTCAGTACCCATACTTTCAATAACATCATATCTTAGTGCCAGAGCACCTTGTCTTAAATATTGACTGTCAGTCCAGAGATGCCATACATGATTCCTTGAATTTACTTTTTCACTGGACTTTGTCAAAGAAGGCCCAAAACCTTGAAATATCAGGTCAACAGATTGCTACTCTGTTGGTTACTGGCCTCACAGGATTGGCCAATGAATGGTGGAGATGGTTGCCTCAAAGAGTGCGTGATGATATTCTAAATTCTGATGATGTTGATCAACAACTTCTAAAATCATTAACATCACAGTTTCATGGAGGAGATGACGAAGATGATGCAGACCATCTTTCCTCACTATTTATGTCTGCTAGGCTGTGTAATTTGTCACAAGCCGATGAGTATTTCTGCTACATGCAGAAATTATTAATCCGTTCTGGTAAAGCAAGCGATCCGGCTGATCTTAAACATTACCTGCGAAGTTTCCCAGGTCATGTTCCAGATGCCGTTGAGAAATATATGAAAGACAAAGATCTGAATTATCAGAATCTATCAATCGCTCAGCTTCACCATCACATCAAAGAAACATGGCAAGAGCATTGCCTCTCTAAGCGGATTGATAAGGACTTCAAAAGACATCAGAATATGTACACACCTTCCTTCTGCAAGAAGGTGGCTCAAATGCCAGATTGGGGATGTGGTGCCCACAATCGTGGTCATCTTAAGGAGAAATGCCATTGCAATTCAAGGCAGCGAAATGCAAAGAATTTCTTCACCAGTGATCCAAGATATCACTATCCTGATAAACCCTTAAAGTTTAACAGGAAGAGGCCAACGAGGAAGAAGTATTATGCAGCACAGAAACCGCCTCCTTGAAGAAAGAAATATATCACAAAAAGGCGAAAACCCGCAGACAAGGAATCCTGTTTCCTCTGCGGCGCTAAAGGCCACTGGGCAAACAAATGCCCTAAAAAGAAACAAAAACCCCGCCTTGCAGCTTTTTGTGCCTCTGTTCAACCCCAATGGTGGCGTTATTCTTCATCTACTCAGCCTCCTTCAGGTGACTTCCTTTATCTCCCTTCTGAGTCCGAGCTTGAATCTGATTCTGATGATCTTCCTGAGCTTAATAAATTTGGTCCCTCTTCAGCCTCATCGTCCGATTTGTCTGATTCTGCTTCCGATACTGATCCTTCCGAGGCTCCAAATTTGGGGGGATGTAATCTGCCTAGTTCGCCCCAACATTCTATTTCCTCTTCTGTAAATACATTCCAGCCTCCTGAGTTTGACTTTTCTTTGTATATGCTTTCCTTTCCCAAACATTATGATTTAGAAAAACAGATAGCTGAACTTGATTTAGCTTTTGCTGGAACTCAGCCATATCAGTACCAGCTCAGAGAACAGCTAAGAACAGAAAAAGCTTTGCTGCTAGAACAACTTAAAGGCAAACAGAAAGTCTCAGAGAAACCAAGAGAAGATTTGCCTCATAAAGTAGTTAGCTTTCATGAGCCAGCGACTGTTTACAAAGCTTATCCAGATAAGCATGAAAGCAGGCAACATTATAGACTCTCAACAAGAGAAACTCTGAGAGCTATGGTAAAAGAAAAGCAGCAACAGATCAAGCAGCTTTGTATAGAAGTCAGTGAGCTCCGAGATCATTTAAAGATCTTAGACGCTGAAGAAGAACATTCTTCAGAAGAAGAAGTGAATAAGTTCATTAAAGGAGCCATGGACAGAGAAGTAGAAATTGTAGATACTCCTGAAGAGACAGAACAGATTGTAAATACTCAGCCGAGTCTGTTCTTAATGTCAGGTCCAAAAATGTATATACAAATTCAGTTTGATTTGCAAGAGTTCAAGCCCTACACTCTTTCCTGTCAGATTGATTCTAGTTGCCAGGTCAATCTTGCAAAAGGTTATGCACTACCCTTTTATTACTGGGAGAAGACATTTGGCAATGGAACTGCTATCCATGGTACCCCAGTACCTATAAGAGGGAAAGCTGAAATTGTTCCAGTCATATTCGGTAAAGCTCAGAGCAAGCTCACATTCTACAGACTGGATGAATTAAAAGATGATTGCTTATTAGGTTCTGATTTCTTACATCAAGTCAGTCCCTATACAGTAGACCATTATCAGATGACTTTCACTTGTTACATTAACAGAAGGAAAGTTGTTCTTCCTTTGTCCTTTACTAGTGAAGTCAAGTGCAAAACCATAACAGAACCAGAAGATGCTAGTATTCCTCGACTAGCAAAAATGGAAAGGGCAATAGCTTATTCAGAAACGCATGGTGAGAAAATGTTAAAAGAAATTTCTGAAAAGCTTAGAAAAGATTGTTGTTCTGACAGCCCTAATGCATTCTGGAAGTGAGAGAAATACTTTGTGTCTCTTCCTTATGACCCGCTCCAGAAGATCAAACCTATGAAGGCATCTGCAAGAGTTATGACTCCTTCTGAACGAGAATTCTGTAAAAGATAAATTGCAGAATTATTAGAGAAATGACTCATTGAACCTTCAAAAAGTCCTTGGGCATGCCGTGCCTTCGTGGTCAATAAGCATTCAGAACAAAAGAGAGGAAAACCAAGGTTAGTGGTTAACTTCAAGCCACTAAATGCTATACTCCAGAAAGTCAAGTATCCTTTACCTGATAAATCCAGTTTATTGCAGCGTATAACAGGAAATGCTATCTTTAGTAAATTCGACCTAAAATCTGGTTTCTATCAGATTGGCATTGAAGCTAAAGATAGATTTAAAACTGCATTTGTGGTTCCACATGGTTTGTACCAGTGGAAGGTTCTCCCTTTCGGTATCAATAACGCTCCATCTGAGTTCCAAAAGCGGATGGAAGATATCTTTAGAGATTATCCATGGATATTGGTTTTTATTGATGACATACTAATCTGTTCCCACAGCTTGCAGGAGCATCTCAAGCACCTGCAAATCTTTTATGATTTGGTATACAAACATGGATTGGTTCTCTCTGAACCGAAAATGGAGATAGGAAAGACCGAGATAGAATTTCTCGGATTAAAGGTAAATAAAGCAATGGTAGTACTGCAAAACCATGTTCTTCAGAGCTTCAAGAAATTTCCTAATGAGATTATGGATAAAACACAACTTCAGAGATTTCTTGGTTCGCTCAATTATATCAGACCGTTCTATCAAGGACAGGCCGCTGATATTATTCTGCTTCAGAGCAGATTACGAAAGAATCCGCCTGCATGGTCTAAAGAAATGACTGCAGCTGTCAAAAGGATAAAAGAGAAAGTTATGAAGCTGCCAGCATTAACGTTGCCTACGGGAAAAGGCAATCTGATCATTGAAACAGATGCATCTACCCATACATGGGGTGGAGTTCTACTCGAAGCCATTGATCAGAAAGAACATATTTGTGGTTATGGTTCGGGATCATTTAAAAATATTGAACTCAATTATCCCTCCAGCCATAAAGAGATATTGGCAGTCAAGAAGACTGTACAACATTTCATTCTCTTCCTTAAACCAGTCAAGTTTATTATCAGGACTGATTTAAAAATAATTCCTGGAATGCTGAAGAATGAAAATGTGATGGCTGAAAATAATAGTCGTATTTTAAAATGGTTTATATGGTTGTCAAATTTTGATTATGAAATTGTATATAAACCCGACTATCTTAACTATCTTGCTGATATGTTGACCAGGGAGTCAGCAAATGATTTAAAAGAACTTCAGCCTGCACTTAATATGTTCAATCCAGGAGAATCCAGCTCCAGTCCTGCCCGAAGACGCATGAGAAGAGAATTGAAGACAGAAGAAGATGCAGCAGACAAGCCAAAGACCCATGAAGAGTTGCTGCAAAAAGAAGGTTTGTTTATCCTTCCCTGGGATGGTACATTACCCAGGAATGTTCGTATTGAGTCTCTAGAGTATGCTTCAGTAGATGAAGCAAAAAGGTTTCTGCAGTTAACATTAATCAAGAACATCCAGTCATCTCCCTTGAAGCTGACAATACTTGAACAATGGGAGAAAGAAGCTTTCTTTAGCTTTGCAGATGCCACCGGGAAACTCCGAGACTGCCCAGAGGTGTGGACAGACTATGATGATCGTGATCATCTCTGGTATATTGATCTCTGCGCAGGAAATCTCACATGGACTTCCTATAATCTCATTTTACAATGCTGCAAAGAAAATGATACTGTTGTAATATTCGCCGACCCAGCAAATCTCAAAGCAAACGCCAAATGGTCGCGTTGGACAGATGTTTTCCTTGATAGGTTCTGCCCTAGAACTGATTAGGAAAGCCGCAGAGCAAATTTCATCCTTCATCTTAAAGCAGATCTTGAAGTTGCCAACCAGAGAGAGCTTTGGTTTAAATTCAAGCTTCATTTTGAAGGAGGTACCTATAAACCGCTTGAGCACCGTATGTATGTCCAGCAGAAGGTCATACAGAGAAATGTAGAAGGAGACCACATAGAGTCAAGGGTAACTATTCGTGACATTCCTTTGGACTTCAAGGTTGAGTCAAAGTTCCGCGGAGAGTTCATATGCGAACCACTCGAAATCTTTCAAGGTTCCGATGTACAATGTTGTTTCTCTCCTTGGTTATACTCGCTTCCTTTTGACGATGATGCTCCAAATTCTCCTGTCCAAGATGCTCAAGGATATGATTCCCCGGATGATGACATTTGGGAATATCTTCAAGGCCGAGACTTATATGATTGAAAGCAGTGGTGGGCCTTACAAAGCCTGAGTGGGCTAGGTTTGCCCCACATTGTTTCCACCGCGGGTCGGATGACAAGCTCCGCTGTGTAAATAGTAGTTTAGATGCTGTCGTGGGCCAGCCATGCTCCACTGTGTTTATGCTGTCTGTTTGTCGGTCTGTCATGATGACTCTTCGGGTCCCCGTAATGCCATTGGCCAATTAAGGGACGAGATAATGGAAGTGGTAGTCTCCACTTTCCACCCCGATGATTCGGATATGACTGATAGTTGTAGGTTTCCGCTACCGGATCTCTTTATGACCGGTTAGTGCCAGTCAGTGTTCACCGGTTGCACCGGCTTGAACGCTATAAATAAACCTCTCGGGCTCATTGTTGGACATCATATTCGGAGATCACATCCCGAGTCTTAGAGAGCTCTGCAATTTCTTAAATGTGTCAGTCTGAGCAAGTAGTCCGCTCGGCTCTAGGTTGCATTCTGTTTGTGTCGAGCGCTGTGTATGCTCTCCCTCTGCACCTTAGTGCGATCAGCTGGGATCAAAAACAGTGATCTCAAGTTGTAAAGAGTCTGTAAACGACTAAGTAGCGTATGCTCTCCCTCTGCACTTCGAGTGATCAGCTGGGATCATAAACTACTTTTGTTTGTCTGTTATAGTAAAGTCATGATCTTCATTGATCAAGTCTGTAAGCATACTGTTTATTCGGCTCTGTAAATGTATTGTTACTCGGCCCTGCAAATATACTATTCATGTTACTATTACTATAATACCATTGGTCATTGCTATTTGCATTATGTTAATCTATGTTATTTCCTGCATTCTGTAAAGAGAAGTTTTAAATATTGTTGAAGATAATATTAATATCCCAGAACAAGTTTGAAAAGTGTGTCGATCCTGCTCCTTGTAATAAATTCGATATCATGTACTTGCAAGAAACACATACAGATTGATTTCCACATGATTCTCTTCTTAGAGAAAAGTACTCCTATAAGTCTATATACAATGTGCATATTGTAGTTACTTGTTATAGAAAACACATAGTTGTTTAGAAACAAATCACATATATGCTTTAGAGTTTGTTGAGGTAACAATTTCATACTTTCCAATTACAATACTATTGTCAAGCTAGGGAATTTATACATTGCACCGCATGCACCAGTTGAACAACTATATTCACTTGTTCTTCATATAGTAAAAGGAAATTATTGAAATGAATATCTCATCCTTTCCGGTGACTGCAACATTGACATGTTGCAAAGATGCAATAGGTAGAATTCATTTGCCTCTTTTATGCATAAAAATAATTTTTATTGCACACAAAAAAAAGAAACAACAACCTATGGCTCCTCGCTTGACCACTTCTTGACAACATTTCCATTTGACTATGTCAAATTGTAAATTTCTAAGGCTTATTGGACATATCATCATGCTATTTCTCTTTCAATCCCCTTCAAAATATTTACAGACTAATATTGCAAATGGAAACAGTGCATATGCCATGATTTACTCAAGTCATTTTCCATCATCACTTGCTTCTACTTTAGCTTGTACTTCTACAAACAAACTGTTGAAAAAATTGCATATACTGTTCTAAACATTTTCCTTAGAACCATGTATGCGAGCTAAACTAAAAAATGCATTTGTAGCTGTTACAGAAATTTACCAATTGTGCCATTGCTACAAACAACAGTGCCTCAAACAAATTTGAATCCAACATGCCTGAGCTTCCTTCCAGTGCTAAATAAAAAAGGTTAGAGCACTTTGAACTCTTCATGCACAAGCATTCTTTCAGTCTTCTCACATGAATCAATGTTTTTCATCTTTTTTTTCCTCTTATCCTATAATTCATGTATCTGAATATAATTTTCCATTTTCCCGTTTGTTATAGAGAAAAGCAAATGCCAACTACATCATCCACTATTATGGAGCTTTCTTCACCGACACATTCAAATGTATTTGAAGGCGGTGTGTTGGCCTTGTATAGATTAACATGCAACCAGAATTTGAATTCACCAAACAAAGCAAAAGTGGCACATGATTATATTGTAGACAAAGACAGTTAGCTAACGATAACAATTAACATGAACAATAATCGTGTCTCATGCTTCATAAATTACTTTACACCTAGAAACAACATGCATATTTAAAAATTCATAACTCGTAACAGAGAAGATGTAAAAGATTGCATTGTTCTGCACCAACAAACTATTGTGGAAACAATTCTATAGGTTTGCCAACAATGCAAACTGGCACCAGATACAACAATATACGCTCTGTCAATCTCAACAAATTCTTATTTTGTTGGTTTTGTTGTGGCACACATTATTGTATGTGAACAAGACAACAAGAACTACAAGCTCTGTATCAAAGATGGATAAAAGATATAAGATACTGCAATGGTATGATATCATTTGATCTCCTAGATATTTTGCATAGTCTACTGGAATTGGTGATTGGAAAAATGAATTTTCCTTTTTCATTTCTTTTACTAACAACTAGCAACAAATGTCATTACATAGCAATTGCAATTGCCTGACAACTACAAGAATATTTTCTTCAAGATAGAACAAGAATTTAGTACAAGAAATGGTACCAAACGATCCTAGCTTCTACATGTTTCTACAAATACATGAATATTACAGATGAATATTCTACCAGCGGTGATATAATGATATAGGTACTGTTAAAATTGTGAAGCATTATTACTAAAACTCTGAGCATACTATCATTCTTTCTAGACCCCTCTCCTTTTCTATAATTTCTTATCTCACATCTTTGAACAGTTTGTTGCATAATCAAAACGGTGGTTTGGATTTGTACAATTTAGACATGCATAAAAACCATCTAATGTGATTTCACTTTTATGATTATCAATCACAAAGATATTTAGATAAACAGTGTAAACAAAATATATTCCCAACGTTTGTTCCTCCCAAGTTCATCAAAATGAACTATGGTTAAACTCACAACTTAAAAAGGGATAGGATTTGATAAATTTCTTGAAGATTGATGAAATTATCCCAATGTTTCTGAGAGGCAAAGCTGCAATGTTGTTGAAATTACTAATGCCTCCTTCCAGCCTATACGTAATCGATTGGTTAAGCAGGTTCAAGCAAGTAAGGTCGGTTCAATACAGAACAGACCATTTCCAGTTTGGAGCGGTACCATTTGCAGGTGCCATCAAACTTTCCTTTGTAGTTTTACCAAACTTAAAAGAGAGATCCTAACCGAGCAAGGTATGAATGAATGCTTATGGATTCATGCACCTCAAAATATTTACATTTGTATACTTAATCTTAAGACAGAGAATGATGTAACATTAACCACACTTCTATAGTTATATTAAACTAGGTTTATAAAGTGCTTTTTAGAATTGGAAATTCATTAAGAAAAGATAGTTATAGAATCTCATTTAACAACGCAAGCTATTGTATATAATCATAGATAAGAAAAGTTGCTCTATATGGAATATAGTTTTTTGAACTTGATTCTGTGTGTTTTGAAGTATGGTCATAATGTTCATCAAAGAAAGGATCATAAATTCCTGAATTTGTTATTTGATGGATATTCAAGTGGTCAGCCATATGTATAATGAAGAAGCATTTTCATTCCTCCTATGTTTCTTGCTTGGACTTGCTTGTGTTTCAGAATTTTACACATTTGTTGGGGTTGTGTTGTAACCATGGAATTTTGAAATTTTGTAGTGTTTGTTTTTTCTCTTCTACTAACAACAATTTAGATTACATTACCAGGTAGATTTTGTCACTCTTGGAGTATTTTTTTTCTTCAATTCGATTCCATGTTTACTTCTCTCCCTGGTTTCTTATTCTTTGTTAATGAAAATATGTTCATACAACTCTCAATTCACAGATAGATTCAATTTTCACTGTTATAACAAAATTCATTATATATTTGCAAACACCTTTGAATTCTTATTCTATTTAGAATTCATCAGCTTCAATTTAGAGGTACATGGAACTTTGAAAACAAAAATTCCTTCATGCCTCTATTTTGAAAAATCTGCAACAACGTCTACAACAAGCACATTTTTGACAACTTGTCGGATGGCACGAGCATTATCTGGAATGTACTCTTGAAACAGAAGATGGAGCATTGGCCTATACAATGAAATTTCCACAGCTGCAACAATATCTCCCAGTAGTTACAATAACCACTTACAAGCAATACAGAAGCAACATTTCATCAACAGTTTTTCATCTGCAAAGACTCTGTGATGAAAGACTCTGTGACATACAAATTATTTTCACACTTGATGCATACAACATCATAACATAAATCGACACTATGCAGTGATAGGTTGAATAACTGTTTTTATTTTTATTTTAGCTACATCTAGTTTACTCTTCAGACAACATGCTTTCCTAGATTTTGCAAACTTCAAATTGCACACTCGATAACATGTATAAAACTAACTCTATATGTATTTTGCCTTTACATGGCCTATATCTTTTGTCCATTGTCCTTAGACTTTGAGTATATATATATATATACTTATTTATATTTATATGTTTTTAGTCATGTTTTTAAGGCCCAATAACAAGATGATGGTGGATTTCAACTAAATCAAATGCAATATCAGAAAGAGTTTCTCTATGTATTGCTATGTGATTTATGTCTACATGCTTTCGATTTCATGTTGCTTGCAAATAGATGCTAATTCAACTGATAATTCATGTAAAACTTGACTTTCCATTTTTTGGATTTGCAATTTCTATTTACATGCTTTGTCACGGACATTGTCACATACAACTCTTATTATTATCATGATTTTAAAATTTAAATGACATAGAACTAATGGGATTCTATTATCTAGAGGATAACAATGGATGAAAAGATAAAAGAAAAGATGATGAGAGATAAAAATCTAAATGCTATCAAGCATGAAATTATAAAAATGAATTGAAATTGTGATGAAGAACATACTTTTGACATCAATATGAGTATTATTGTCATTTTATGTTCCCAATCATTTGTGCATTTTTTTTAAATATTCTTAATTATTTGTTAAAAAGGGAAAATAGTTTTATAATTAAAACCCTAAATTTCCACATTGCAAAAGAATCAAGAAAAGGTAGTTATGAAGAAAAATGTTATATAAATGTAATGAAGGAGAAGAACCATGGTTTTTTTTCTAGGTGGTTGTAATAAGAGACCAATGCTGGCTCTTACTTTTGAAGTAATTAATCTTGTATTTCTAAATGAAAGAATCAATTATCTAGCAAAGATTATTGCTAGATATTTTTGTTGTGCTATAGAGTTAGCTTAGACAATTTTTTTATGTTATTTGGTATTTGGAAGACAATGGGAATTATAATTTTTTGTCGTAGATTACTCTCACAACTTAGTATTTATTTTTACCCTCTTTGTTTCAATATCTCAGCAAGTTGGAGTATGGAATAATTACTTTCATCTATGCTTACAAGTTCTCCTCAACTTCTTTATTATAATTTGGAGTTTATGTAAGAATATTCTTATGAGTTCTTTCTACACTAGTAGATTTTGACAAATTAATGACTACTTCATTAACAAAATAGTTAAGACAATGTTTTTAAGCTAAATATTACTAAATTTGTGCAACACAACTAAAAATGACTAAATTAAATAGCGTAGTTTAAACGTTGAACGATTTCAAACCAAAAAATTTGATTTTTCCGTCACGATTTTGAAAAAATCCTGCATAAATTTTTAAAATCCACTGTCAAACATTGAAACACCATAAAAACATAGTTTAATTCAGAGTTTACAAAATAAAAAAACAACATCAGATTCTAGGGAAAAGCCTTCATTTGAGCCAAATTGTCAAATTTTTAGATGTCTTCACAGTAAATGACTAACAAGATTAGATAATAAGTGACACGACTAAAAAAGGCTAACATAAACAACTAATTTAGTCCAGGGATAAAAAATACAATTAGATAACAACTAAAATATCAATATGTAAATGGAAAATTGCAATTTTGACAATGAAATTTTATAATCGAGTGAATCTATCTACAATGTTAAAGTTACTAAATCCTAAAATAATTAGAGAGTCTCTAAATCCATATCGAGTGTTAAAATTTACTAAATAATAAAATACATTTTTATGATTTAGTAAATTTTAAGACTATGAAACTATTTGTTGTATTAGAATTTACTAAATTTACGATGTTTGTGTAAAATTCATGTTAAAATTTTACTAAATAATAAAATACATTTTTATGATTTAGTAAATTTTAAGACTATGAAACCATTTGTTGTATTAGAATTTACTAAATTTACGTTGTTTGTGTAAAATTGTCTATTCCTGTCAAGTTAAATTTCCAATCTAGTAAATCTTCGCAATCTACCTTCATCCTTTCTAATTTAAAATTTTGTCAAATTAAAGTACTTAGTCCAATATTCTCCTAGTTATTTTTCAAGCCAAAATGACAAGTTTATTCATCTTCCAAAACCAAAGAGTGAATCCTTACCTTTGGTCATAATCCTAAATCTCGTGGAGTGTCCATTGAAGCTCAATTTCAAGTTGTTCATCACTTTTACATAGTGGAATCTTTATAATAAAAGAGGAAAATTGGGTTTTTAAATTCGATTGTTTGAGCCACCCAATAGGGATCGCCTCGCATTCAGGAGAAACGTGCCTCATGAATTTCCGGATCAGAGAAAAACAAATATATAGGCTTAGGGCTTAGGTTCCAAATGATTTAACAAGGCAACGATTGGTTGGAAATCCTAGATTATATGCCAAAGGATTTAGCAAGTTGGCTATTAATTATAAATCTTAGAATAAACCTTAGAATAGAATGCAACATTACCTAATATGAAAATAAAGAAATTGTATAATTAATATTAATATTAATATTATAATTAAGGAACAAACTAAATTACCAATAAAAATATTAAAACTATTATAAGATTAATGTAATAATTAATTTTTTATAAGGTTTAAAGTTACTAATAATATTTTAAGTATAGAAAGGCTTAAAATATGGTGACACGGGAATGTTTCTTTCTAAGATTTTTTAGTTCTTTAAACGGTATATAATAATTAATAGGTCTGACCTAGAAAGAGTCAAGGCTTAAACTTATAACCTCTCTTTAAACTAAAAGAGTGTGTCCATGTCTTACCAATTGAGTTAATATCCTTAAGGCTAATGTATTAGTACTTATTTTAAAAATATATAATCCTTCACATAAATATTAATATATGATATATAAATATTAACAATAAACCTATTATAAATATTATATCTAGAATAATGATATTAATACACGTAATTAGGTTAATAGCAATACAATTATTATTTCATTAGACCTATAATTATAATAATAATATCATTAATGTTTAAAATTATTAAGTTAGTATTATTAAAAATATTAATTAAAATGAAAATTGGTAAAATTCAAAATATTTTAAAAAAGGCTTCATTTCATAGTCTAATTTTTACGGCTTTTGAATCAAAAACCACTTTTTCAAATCCGACTGGTTTCGGATGTATAAATAATTCAGATTTGGTTTTGGAATTTATCCATTTCTTAAAAAAATATTGATGTGGGTTACTCTTTTGACCAATGACGTTTAAGTTATTCATAAATTGTTTAACCATTGACATATATTTAGAGTAGGAAAATCACGAAACTAGCAATTAAAATGAAGATCAATGTTTTTCTTAGATTTTGCATTGATCATCGAATAATCCATTATTTATTATTATAGAAAAAATATTTATTAATATAAAAAAACTTAAGGAAAAAAACTAATTAGTTTCTAGTATTTCATCTCTCTTGTATTTATACCCATGTTCTTTTCACCAAGTAAACTAATTCCAAGAAAGTGTTATATATTAAGTATATTTATTATTTTACTCTATATATGAAACATTAAGATGATTTTCTATCATTGGTTTGAGTAAGGTTGTTTTCTCTCTTCAAAGCATGTCAAAGGCTTTTTTTCAAAAAGAAAAAAGCCTGTCCTTGATATTCATTATAGAATCAAAGGGCGTCTGATGTGCCATCCCAAAACATGGGTTACAGTCATGTAAGTAGTAAAAAGAGTTACATTCGACTGAACTCCAAGAACGAGTCACAACTCAACTGAGCTGCAGAGGGAGAGGTCAAAGTACAAATCCAACAAATATGAAGTTCCCATCAGAGACAAATGGCGAAATCTGTCACTCTAGACCATATCTACCGTGGACAAAAGAGCACAGAGCTGCAATCTAAATGTGCCCGCTCCGAATCTATAAAAAAAGGTGCGAGTAAAAGAATTAAGGAGAACAAGCTCCAACACTGATCTCAAAAGAGCTTGAAAGTGTCATGAGAGGCCAAAAGGCCTTCAAAAATTTCTGAGTAACTACCGAATCCAGGAGCCAAAGAAAGAGTAGATTTAGAACGGCTGTCTGTGAGCTGATTGTGTTCATGGTAGACATGGCTGAAAGACAGTTCTAGAAAGCGAATGCAAAGCTTTCTTGTTTCCCTACACCAGTGATTGAGATCAGGTGGGGAAAGGGCAGTAGTACCCTTTGCCCAATTTACAATGACATAAGAGTCACCAAATACATTAAGTGTGGGAATCCCCGTCATCTGGGTAGTATGCAGAAGAGCCCAAAGCTACCAATTCTGCTTTAGTATTGGTGCAATTTCCCGCCCTCAGAGCAAACTTGAAGGAATGTGACTCGTTCAAGAACAAGCAGAAACCAACTCCTCCAATATTGCTTGTAGATGCCCCATCAAAAAATCCATAGGGATAGACAAGAACAGGGCCAAGGCCCAAGGCTCTTGGCTTTTTTGCCTTTATTATGGGAGGACAATACATTTGAGAGGAAAATGCAAATTTCCAGATAAAGCTTAAGACAGACAAATTTTTCCCTTCAAATATATAGATGTTCCTTGCTTTCCAGATAGCCCACATGGTATGAAAGGGAAGATAGCAGCATGTCAAGTGTTTAGAAAAGCTGACAGTCCAATTTTCCAGAAAAGAACAGAGATTATCAGACTGGAAGGAAAGTGTGAAATGGTACTGATCACTTAGGTGAGAAAGAACATTCTTCCAAATGGAGCAAGAACAAAATAAACGCTGAACACTATCTTCATCCGTGCTGCAGAGTGCACATATGCCAGTCCCTATCCAACCTCTCTTCTGGAGATTGTCCCACGTTAATAACTTGTTCTTCAAACCCAGCCAAATAAAACAACTAATTTTCCTAGGCAGAGTGCCAGACCAAATGAGGGTAAGTAGTCTGTTACCAGCTAGGGGAGATAAAGATTGAACAATACTGTCATATACCAAGTTTGCAGATACAGAGCCGTCAAATTTGTTGTGAGCCCATACCAGAGAATCAGACTGTGTATTGAGTCGAATCCTTCCATGTTCCAGACCCCTCGTAAAAGTATCCCATGCAATCTTCCATTCCCCATAAATGCAAAGATCCTTGACCGTATACCAACAATGGTGAAAACCCTGTAGGATATTACGAGCTTGTGATAGTGTGGTAATATCCAGGTCCTCTAAGACGTCTCAAAACCCTGTAGGCAGAGAGTGCGAGTTTTTTGCACCAATGATAGGATCTATGCCTACAAGGACATCTTGTCCATTACCCACCTACCAAGCTAAGCTTCTTCCTAGCCAAGGAAGGGTTAGCAAGAACCCCTTCCAGATAACTGAAACACCTCGAAAATTGAAGTTTTTACCTCTAAGCCAAGCCACCACCGAAAGATTCTTCAAGTACTTGCTGATTAAAACATGATGCCATAATCCTTCATTCTGTAGAACCATCCATTTTTTTTTTAATCTTAAAGCAATGTTGAACCAATGTAGATCCTTTATGCCCCAACCCCCATTCTCTTTCGGCTAGGAGAGGTGCTTCCAATTGGACAGATGATACATGTGTTTGTTGCCTGTAGAGCCCCATAAAAAGGAAAATGTTAAACTTCTGAGCTTATTTAAAACAGATACTAGAATGGGTGCAAGGCCCAACCAATAGACCGGGATACTAGACAACACTGCTTGTACGAGGATCAAACGGCCACCAAGAGAGAGAAACTTATGAGACCAGTGAAAGATTTTGTTTTCATATTTCTGTATCAACCAATTTCAGTCACTGACCTTATACCCTAAAGGCTTAAGATGATAGCCAAGATACTTAAAACCAGAGACGATAGGCTCCATTTTATAATGCAAAAATCGAGCAATGTCAATGAGGATATCGTCATCCACATTGTTGAAGAGAAAGCAAGATTTGTCCACACTAATGCTCATCCCATATGCCTTACAGAAAGTACTTAAAATAACTTCGAAAGCGATCCACTCAGGCAAGGTGCCAGTGCCCAGTAGGATCGCATCATCCACAAAGAGGAGATGTGTAAGGGTAAGTGTAGAAGAGATTTTAATACCTTTGATGAGTCCATGTTCCCTTGCATCTGAGATCATGAGACTGAGCCCTTATATTACAAGTATGAAAAGCAAGGGGGATAAGGGATAACCTTGTTTGACTCCTCTAGAGGCATTAAAGAACTTGGAGGGAATGCCATTGATTAGTACAACAAAATTTTCTATAATGAGGCATCCCATTATCAAGTTGACACCCAAGAGAGGTACCCCTATCTGGATCAAAATGAGTCTAATGTAGGACCAGTTCACTCTCTCAAAAGCCTTCACCAAATCCAATTTGAGGATAAGAGCACTAGTATTCTTGGTTTTCACAATGTGGAGAGTCTCCTGGGCTATGCCAATAGGTTCAACAATCTGACGATTTTTGAGAAAACCATACTATTCCTTGGAGATGTGGGAGTCCAGAAAAGGATTAAGTCGAACAACAATAACCTTAGAAATAAGTTTGTACATCAGATTACATAAAGAGATAGGCCTAAAATTAGCGAAGGTTAAGGGCTTATCTTTTTTAGGAATCAAGGCAAGGAAGGTAGAGTTCAGAGAGGGAGGAATGTAGCCCGAAACCCTAGCACTTTCAACAGCAGAAAATAATTCATTTCCCAATAATTCAAAGAAGTGTAAGTAGAATTCGACAAGCCAGCCATCGAGACCGGAACTCCTATCCTTTTTGAAAGATTTCAAGGCTCCTTCAATCTCCGACAGAGTAATAGGATGAATGAGGCTAGGAGCTTCCTCATGTGAGATCATGGTGGGGTAAAGCATGACAACCTTGAGTTGTGCAAGCAAGCAGGTTTGCTTATCATCTCAGAAAATATGGGCAAAATGACTATGACCTAGCTCCTTTAGAGCAGTCTCATCCTCAATGCTGTGTCCCTCATCATCTTTAAGTGACCAAATAGTATTTTGATTCCTTCTTCTTGAAGCCAGTGCATGAAAAAACTTGGTGTTTGAGTCACCATATAGAGCCCACTTAGCTCGACTTTCAAGTTGCCAAGTCAGAAGGATGTGATCCATCAGTTTCTTTTTTTTGGATCTAAGAAGAGTCAAAGACATCTGATCCTCGTGGGAGAGGATACCAGAGGAGGAACCAGAGAGCAGGGAACTGATTTCCTTATCCAACCTAATAGAATCTGACTCCATTAAAGAACCTTTTTCCTTGATTCAGCCTTTTACTTCCTTCTTAAGTGATCGGAATTTGTGGAAAAGGAGGTCCAAATCATTTTCAGAAAATAGAGGAGTCAGCTTAGGCCATCTCTTGGAGACCCAAAGAGTGAAATCCAGATCATTAAGCCAAGATCTATTAAATTTGAAAGGGAAGTTACAGGACCCCATCGATTTATCCCACTCGAAGCAGATCGAAAAGTGGTCTGAGATATCAGCATGGTGTGTCCACACATGGTGAACCTTGAGGGAGGGGATCAAAGAAGAAGAGATTAAGAATCAGTCTAATATTTTACTGATTCCTTCATCTCCGACCCTACCATTTCTCCAAGTGGGCCCAGCACTAGAAGGAGCAATATCTACAAGACCAACAGAGTCAAAAAGGAGTTTGAAATGTGAAGAAAGTGGATCTAAGGCAGCTCTCTTCCCCTAGGTCTCAAAATCTCTCATGGTTAAGTTAAGCCCCCCCCCCGAGAATTAGGTTAGGTGTGCTGAGAAGACCCCCTCTATGAACCTTTTCCCAGAAAATATCCCTATTTCGTTAGGGGCCATAGCAATTGAGTATGACTAAGGGGGCATTCATACCACGAAAGTTGTCCTTAATAAGGATACCGGCAATAGTATCAAAAGCACAACATCTAACCCTATGTGGGTTCCAGGCTGTAAGCAACCCTCTCGAGAGGCCAGAGGCACTAATGGCATAGAATTCCCAGCTGGGTAAGAGCTTAGAGAAAGCAAGGAGAGCTAGATAAGTGCTCCACATAGTCTCCTGAAGGAGTATCATGTCCAGACGAATCGAAAGGAAAATTGAAAGGAGGCTGCTTTGTTTGGTCTTGCCTCCCAGACCTCTGACATTAAGTGAAAGGATATTCATTAAGGAATAGGTGGGAGGGGAGGTGACACTCTAAGTCCCCGAGTTGTAAACCCTCTGGCAGCATCTTTGATGTGAACCGAGAGGGGGGTATAAGGAGGTGAGGCTGAGGAGAGGTCCCCAGACAATACCTTCTTGTCCTTCTTTTTTTTCATGACAGTCACATTCTCGAAACGAATGGAGTTCAAGTGGAGGGTAGAAGGGGAGGATGGGGTAGTTTCCAAGAAGATTGATAGAGATCTTTGGAGCGAGGGATCGGAGAAAGAGGGGGAGGTAGTAGGACTACGAGGAGAGGGTGGATGAGAGGGAGGGGTAGTAGAGGTAGGGAGTGGTGTAAAATCCACAAGGGAAGAGAAAGAAGGCGCTGAAGGGGAAGGGATAGGATTTAGTATGGGAGGAGGAGGCAGACCATGCAAAGGAGCCTGAGAACAAACAAAAGGGGGAGATGAAAGATCTTCAGAAGAGACCAAAGGAGGGGTTTCTACCAAGGAAGGATTAGAGGGACAAGTTGCGACAGGAGCATTGTCCAAATCATTTAAAGCTTCAAGCAATGAATCATAAACATCTTCAAAAAGAGAGAGGGATTGAGAGTAAATACCATTTTTTTGGATGCTCCGGAGCAAAGGAAATGAATGGTCCTCTAGCTGCAGGTGAGCCTTCCTGGCTTGTACAAGATCTCTCATTCAGTAAAAGGGGACAAGTTCTCCGAAGATGACCAGTTTCATGGCATCTACTGCAGCGGAACTATACATGGAGATAATCAAGCTTTTGGATCAAAATTCGCTCCTTGCAGAGTATCTCCACCTCAGCTGGTAAACCGAGTGTGACGTCCAACTCTACCAGCACTCGAGCCATCCTTTTATTAAAGGAGATATGGAAATCCTCATCAACTGCAATGAACCTGCTAATCATATTTGCTATGCCCTCAAGTATATTCTTATTCCATAGGGGAAAGGGGAGAGATGGAAACAGAACCTAGAGGTGACGCTTCGTCACATGTTCCTTGAGAGGGTCGAAATGGGAATGCCAGTGCCCCAAAACTAGAGACCCCGAACCAATACACCAAATCCTTTCAAGAATGAGTGCATCATGGTCCTCTTCTAGGAGACCATATAAGATAGCAGCGGTTTCTAGTTCTCTGAAGCCTAGTCGACCCAAGCTTTTTTACCCAGTCGGTAGTATTCCAGTCTCCCCACCAGGGTTCGAGAGCACAAGGAGGACACGTAGTCCATGTAAATATCATGGCCAAGGATGAAGCGAAACCTCCCATCATGGGTTTTTATGCTTTTTGCATGTCGCTTATGACGAAAATGGGAAGAATCCCCAATGTCGGCCATGAGGAGAACCCCCAACAAGTCAACCCAAAGCGTGCAAAGGCAGACAACTGGAAACCTCAAACCCTCGGAGAGAGAGCTGGAAGGAGAAAACCCTGAAACTACCAGTATCCGTAAACTAAGAATAGACCAAAACAAAACCACTAGAGAACCGAAAACAACACCCAGACTTCCAAATTCAAACACCCAGTAGAAAGTTCAAGGGAAAACCCCACCAGACAGAAAAGGAAAATCCGAGAAAAAATCACAAAAAAAACACCAGTCCGACAAAAAATCAGATAGTGGAGGCACTGGGAAAGGACAGGGTGCATGAAAAAACCACAAAAATCAGAGGAAAAAAAACCAAACCCCAGTTCCCCAGGGGAAACTGAATAATCAACAGAAGTCAAACCTACACATGCTAACGAGGGCATAAAGAAAATCAAGAGCACAAGCAACGTAAAGGCCCATGCAGGGTTGATAAACCTAAAAACCTAAAACACAGAGGCAACATAAAGTTATCGATGTCCTTCCCACTTTTTTGCTTGGTTGGTACTAGTCCCCCTGGTAAGGGGAGGAATTCCAAGAATTTTGCCCTCTGTGGGGAAGCTACAACCCAACATAACCTTGAAACCACCAGAGAACCAAAACGACGGGGAGAGGAAGTGGCATTACCAGGTGAGCAGACAGAAGGAGAACTAATAATCTCTGGTAGAGGTCTCGAACGAGCCAAGGGCAAAGGGTACCTTAGGGTTAAGACCGCCATGGCTTCAACCGCAGCTCACATAGAGCATGCACCATCATGCCTCTTCACCAACTTATGTTAAATGCTCCAAAGCATGTCAAAGGCTTATCAAAGTGCTTGTATTATTAACCCTTTTGTATTCATTATTGTTTATTTAGAAAATTTTGCATGTAATGAGAATGCTTACAAGCCAAATCACAACGAATGGAAGAGAGAAGCATTGTTTTTAAAAGGAATTATAAAAAAAAATCCTAAAATCCAAACAATTATATATATGTGTGCACTCATCTAAATGATAGTTCTTTTTTGGAACCATGTTATTGCACTATAAGAAGCCCAAAGTTCTTACAAGTTAGTTAGTTTGATGAGATGTGAGATCTATTTATAAAATAAAAATAAAAAATTAATGGCATTTCTTCATACAAAAATAGAACTAATAAGAAAAATAGGTAATAACAACTTAATTATAAGTCACCCAAATTAAACTCTTGTTAGAGTCAATAAGAAGTCACAATAACTTATCTTTGCATTTTTGGGGGAATTGTTGTGAATTGTTGATCTTGTTGTAAATAGAAGAACAATAAATCATTTTTTATTCGGTGCCATTGTAGGTTTTAAATAGCAATTATACACAACTTTTCAATTTGTAACAAAGTAGAAAATAAATGTAATTTGGAATATTGTACTCAGTGTTGTGATAAAAATGAAGGAAAGGTATTCAAAGAAGACGTGTGTGTACTATTAGGAGATTGTTTAGGTATTTTTCCTTTTTGGTTTGATTTGGGTTCCTACTGGAGATTGTATCCATGTTTTCCTTTTCTATTTATTATTTTCAGGTAATTTTTAGTCATTATTTTATATTCATTGATTGAAATGTATATTGCGATTTGCAATTAAAACAAATGTATTCTCATTTACTTGCGTGCCTTAGTTACACGTGTTGCAACCACATTGCTCGTCAATAAGATATTTGTTCCAAACACATAAAAGTAAGAGGATCATCTTACATTGTAAGCATAAGGGTTTACTGTTTATTACATTTCATAGGTTATGAGTCTGAAGTAAATTGTATGGGATGATTTTCTAAATAGCAATTTGATTATGCATCCATTTTGGAATGCAACAATCTGATTTTGCAGTCTATCATGTGCAAGTCTATTATATATTTCTTACGTCTAGAAACTTTTCCAATGGTCATAAATTAATTGTGATTTTATGAGTATGATCAATTTTGAACGCCAACCAAGAGACTTGATACAAAACCTGATTTGTATTTTAAATTTTAACTTTTACATGCCCAAAAATATGATTTGTAGGTCTTGTTTGCATACCTTTTTACATTGAAATCCACCCTAAGTATTTTCCATGTTCTTTCATGTTCTGTAATTTGATACAGAAACAAGTTTGGGACTCTTCATGTAGGGCTTAGATGCACCAAATATTTCCAACAATCTCGTTTACAGGTTTAAGGTCTGATTTTATGCCTAGCAGTTATGTCTGAGGTCTAGTTTATACCTATGATATGTTTCTATGGTCTTACTTTAAGGAAACAAATTAATTCTTACTAAAAAAATGTTTATTTTTCCTTGTACAGGTCACTGGAACTGTAACCTACAATGGGCATTGCTCAAAGAATGTTTTCTTATATTATCCATCATCACTTTCGTCTTGGTGAAATCATAGAAAGGGAAACATTAGATTTCTTGGGCATTGCCAAGGTTTGTCAATTGTCATGGACTACTTTCTAGAGTTACTGCAAGAACTTTCAAAATGTGAAAAGCAAGCTACACGCATCAAACTGGATACATGTATAGGAATTTATGCTAAAGAGGAATCATTCTATTGAGTGCTTCAATTAAATTTTGATTCCATCAGCATGATGTTAACTGGTTCACTCTTAGTAAGACATTCAACACTGATACATTTCCACCATGTGGCTTATTGCACATGCTTTTGTAATTTTCGAGTTGAATTATACATATATGAGACAACAATTAATGCTCATAATAAATTGTTGCCTATGAAATGGTGATGTTAAATGGATTCTTGTATTTGTGTAATTTCTAAGTTAAATTATGTATTGATGGGACAACGATGCTAATAATAAATTGGTGCAAGTTCTAATGATTAAAAATGATTAAATATGTTAACAGTTGCAATCAATGATTAAAATGACTAAATATACTAGGAATTGGTGGGAATTAGTGAATACACATGATTAAATATACTACCAATTGACATAAAATAATGATTAAAATGACTAAATATACTACCAGTTGATGGCAATCAATGACTACACCGACTAAATAAATGACCAATTAATGGCAATCAATGATTAAAATGACTAAATATGTTATCTGTTGATGGCAATCAATGACTACAATGACTAAATAAATGACAAATTAACGACAATCAATGATTAAAATGACTAAATATAATACCAGTCGATGGAAATCAATCACTAAATAAATGACCAGTTAACAACAATTAATGTCTAAGTAAACTACTAAATATACAAGCTAACGAATTAGAACAACCAATAAATGACTAATTTTTTTGTCATAAATTTAGTCGCATTATAACTGACAAACAATAAACTACTAATAGTCATGTGACCAAAATTAGTCATTTATAGTAGTTTTTTTAGTCATAAATTTCTCGTTTTTTACCAGTGCTAGGGTGTTGTCTTATGTTGCTTCAATTTAATTTCATGTTCTTCTTATTGTTTTGGTTAGAGTTGATTTGTTGGATTTATAACTATATCTTACACTTCTAACTATATGTTTTTCTTATTTGTTAGCGAGTATAATGTATGTAATAGTAAACTTATGAATTGATTTCTATTATTGCTTGCATATATTTCAGTCAACTTCATATCTTTTTTTGTTTTCTTTTGCATTTTGGTTTATCTACATTTTCATTTATTGCATTTATAAAAGCTAAGCAGGTGGACTAGGTCACAAACTGTAAAACCCTAACACCAGTAAGGGTTGTTGAGACAAAATCCATATGGGTTTTCCTACACCAAATAAGAGAAAGTTTATTTGGACATTTCTTCCAAGGATAACTCCTACTATTGATGCTAGACATTTTGACCCATCAACACAATATTGACACTTAAAATCATTGGATTAGAAACTCCTCCAGCTGATGGCCCCAATAATAGTTGAGTTGATGTAATTTTCCCTCATACATGAAATCAGATTGCATAGTTTATCCAAGGTAGAATCATACACTACATCATCCATGGGTTCAATGTATATTTCTCCATTTACAGGATCTATGTGTTGTATCACTCGAGTTCCATCAACTTCAATCAACATATCTACCCTCTTTAGGTTTATAATTGAGTCAATGTCATTTTCCAATTCAAAGCATAACGGAGTTGGGTAAGTATCCTTCTCATCCACTTTTGATAACCTCAAAATCAACTATTGTATTCATGTCACCCAAGTTTACGTGGAAATCCTCTAGGTATTTGACAAGGTAGATCTAGTACCAATTCACTAGCCACAACTAGATTGGTGAAAATACTAAATCATTCTTTCCCATCATCTCCCAGGATTTCTTTGGGAGGATGTTCACATTAGATCCCAGATCCAACATGGCACTATGTACTTTATAACCATGGATTTGAGCATCCATATTGAAATATTTATTGGTCCTAGGATTCTTCTTGTAGCCAATCCATTGGATTCTCTTTTAAAGTAGAGGGGCATAGATGGTTTCTTAATCTCCCCCACTTGTTAGACTATATAGAGTTGATTGCAACTTCCTTTAGTGTTTTTATATCTTCTTTGTAGTATTCTTTCTACTTTGTCACATCAAATCCTTGGCTTCACAGTGGTCATCTTCATGGTTGGTAGGATATATGTTTGTGCATCACTGGTTCGAGTTCACATCCCATTGTGCATAACCACATCAATCATTGGACCCCCTAATTCTAATCACTAAAGGGTCTTCGAAATCATGTGTTTCATGTTTCTCTATCTTGTTCTAGTATTTCACTTGGATATTAAGTTAGGGAAATCTTTGGTTTCATTTATGGTGGTGCTACTATGGCTACAACACAACCTCCTAATCGTTAGTACAATTTGTCAAATAAATGACTAAACGACCAAAAACGCTAGCCATGACAGTGTTTATAAGATATATACTACCAAATTTGACCAATTTCAATTGGTAGAGCTAAAAATAACTAAACTAACCTAAAATACTAATTTAGTCAAGGAATAAATAAATATGACTAGATAAAAACTATGTGACTACAAATTAGTAGTATTACTTACTTCAATGTAAAAATTGAGTTTTAGTGTATTCATTTTAGCATGGTAATTAAGTTATTACATTCATGACTAGTATTTTTAATGTTGAATTTAGTTTTGGTGCTATCCTCTAGTGATGTGTTGGCCCATCGTGCTTAGTATCCAAATGATGTTATATATATCTTTGCAGAGGTTTGATTTAACAGGTGTGTACATATAGGGGCAGATTATTTATTATGTATTGTCATTATAGTCTATAATCCCTATAATTGTTCATCATCCTTTGATTCAGCTCCCTAGCATTGGTTGAAGAAAACATTATAATAGCCACATGGAGGAGGGGTTGAGTGAATGCGCATAAGCATTTCACAACTAACTGTTTTTTATGCTAGTTGGGATACTGTATTTAATAATGCCATTAGTATAAAGATAATAGTGTATTGAAGTGTATATTTTTACATGAACCAATCCTTACAACCACTGTAAGTATTAGAGAAGAATATTTCTGGTCATAAAATCTACTAGTTAAAAAAACAAAATTTAAATATATATTTCTAATTTATTTTTGCATTAATAGGTTCAACCTACCAATATGGCTTGACCTATATCCCCTTACAGATCATATATAACTCATTGTGAGAACTTGCGGGTGTGGGTGCCACCTAGAGATTTTGGGTCTCCATCACTAGGGACTTATTTAGTGTATGCCATCCCACACATCGCTTGGTGGATTTATCTTAAGATCCCCTAGAGTTCCATTGCATATAGAGGAGATCAAGTGAACCAAATCCTATAGCGTTCCATGCCTAGTTATACATAATTTGAGACTATAATAGTTATATTTTATATAGCATGGACCCATTTACACATTTTTCCTCCTTGTGTTGAGTAATGACGATCTACTTTTCTTGTGTTATTAGTAACAACATTTTCTCTCTATGCTCCAATGTTTGAATTACAATGTGAGTGGGCCTAACAAATAAGAACATGTGTTGCTTTCTTGGAGGACACATGTTTGAATCTAGAGAGACAAGGTAGGGTATTTACACATCTGCAAACTAAGTAGTTAATGGCTATGCAAAGGGAGTCGCTTGTCCCACAAAAAACGGGGTCTCGTACATTAATTTTTTATTTCGCTACACTATGATTATTAGATTTTTATTTATATTTTTTTTAGTGAGAGGTTCGATCTCCACATGTGCTTTGGTCCAAGTCCTCTAGGTAGTCATCATTTCCCTGCAAGAAGCCACTTGGGGATCCATACCTTTTTAGTGGATCGAGATTCCTCTTGCTATGTTGAATCCTAACCACCTTATTCCAAATCCCAAGTAGCACATTTGAAGCCATATGCTAGCGCTTAAAATTGAACTTGAGACATGCTAGAGCCACAAAACATTAGAGGAGGATAACTTTATCATTGTGAATGATTATACTAATAATAATTATATTGTATATTATTATATTATTGTAAATTATTGTCTTATAAATTATTATTATTACTATAGGATAGAAGTGTAAAAATTTATGTTTGTAGTTTTCCCATGTTCGAAACTTGGTAGCTAAAGATTTACATTCTCTTATTACCATAACAATTAGTTGTTGATCTCCACATAGTCTATTTTGAGTCTTTTAAATGGGTTATCAAATAAAAATTGATATAATAGAAGCAACAATAATGGTATTTGTTACTTTATCTACTTCTTTGTCCTCTTCACCCCACCTTCCCCATAATTCCCAAAATCCTCATCAAATCCATAAACCCCTATGTGGGCACTTCTGTTTCCTAGCTACAATACCATTTTTTTACTCAAATGCATAAATTTATAGAGGTTTTGATGGAACCCATATGGACTTTCCTAGGTTATCATCTTCATCTAGTCGTGGGTTCAGATACCTAGCTTACATAAATGCATGGAATGTTGCTACAAGTGGGGGGGATTATTGCACAACAAATTCCTACATCAACACAGAGGTCTATGAAGGGAGTTGTAATGGGTAATATTTTGAGGCAGAGGATAGTTTTCTTGAAAATAAACATGGATGAATTTGTAGAACATGCCATCATTAGTCAGTTTCTTTTGATGGACGCTCAAAACCCCAACAAGAACATTTGCCTCTTCATCATTTTCCCTAGTGGCACAATCAAGTTAGTTTCTCTTCTACACTTTCTACCAATGACTTATATTTAATGCCCATTTTATCCCACAGTTATAGGTCAGTTTGTGAAAAGTGGTGGTTGATTCTCCATAGGTCACTAGTTCAAATCTTGTGGGTTAGAGGTTGAGGATTGGGGCCATCCATAATAGGGATAAGCTATGGGGAATTCAAGGCGAACCTCCTCTTCGCACAATATTGATTTGGGTACCTCTCGTGATGGGAATATTGTTATTCCATTCAAAACTAAGGTTGTCCTTGATTGAGGTTTATATACCCATCCTACAGGAATTGGGGGGATTCCTCGTCGAAAAAAAAATTAATGCCCATTTTTTACGTCCATTTTAAAGCTTCTAAAAAATTAAAGTTTTGGGGAAAATTTTCATCTCTTTCTCATTGCTAGTGATTATCTAGAGAATGGAACGATTCACATTTTATAATGAATGAAACTATAACCTAACATGGGTTGAGGAAATGCAAAAACCCCACGAAGATTCAACCTTTTGTTAGATGATATATCACACTTGTCCTTGCAAATATTTTTGATTCAAAGGTGAAGATTTCAACCCTACAAATTTGATAACAATTCATTTCTACACTCTCAGTCGTAAGCTTTCCAACTTCTAAGATGTACATAAAGAAGGATGAATTTTTGCTTACTTACAGTTTATTTAGTTCAAAATATACACATGTTATGTTGCTTTCTTTGAACCTAACAAAACCAATCCGAAACAAGTAAATGACCTTCAAAACAGTTATAAAGTCACCATTTTCCACCTACTTCAACTAATTAGAGAGCATGAGAATGATATTCCCTTTAAAGTAAGTTTTTCTTGGTGCAGGTAGAGCTCACAGTTCAGAGCAGAGAGTTAGAAAGAGGGATCCAAATCGTGGTGACTCTAGACCACTAAAGAATTTTCTTTTTGAAGTAGATGGCGATTCTAATGATTCTAAAGATGGAAACACTTTAAGTTGTGAGGTGTTTGTATTTCCAAAAGGATTTATAGAAAACACTTTGTCCAAAGATTCAAATAAAAGTTGAAATTCACTACCTACTAGCAAATATATTCAACCTAAATAATATATGAGAACACAGTTTGTGACGTATGAGAATCATTGAAATGATGATGTTCTCTTATGTATGACGTTTCAAGTAAAGTAGTTGAAAAAACCACCAAGTGAAGGTTCCCCTATGGGTGGTGCTGACTCCGAGGATGAGAAACCTTTAGCATTGAGACACAAACCAAAATTGCCCAATGAAATTTTCCATTTAAAACAAATACTCTGAATATTAGAAACCTTTAAAAACAAGACTGTTGAGGCCTCGAAATTCGCATGCAACAATAGCAAGGGATTCTCCCCAGTCAACGTTCCCAACTAGCTCGTGACTGTTTGGTGTAGGGAATCCGTCCGGTTTGCGGTTCGACTACCGTAGGTCAAGTAACAAAAATAAAAAGGCTTTACCGATTGCGGCCATGTCCACCGTGTATATTTTTGTGTTTTTAGTTTTAAGTATGATATGCAAATGCCTATCTAAATTGCAGATTGATTAATAATACAAGGAGTGGTCACAATGTGATGCGCAGGTTCTTACCTCTCGTCTTAGACTCTCTTGCATCTGAATCACACACAGCAAGAAATTAAAACTGACTACCTAACCTATCCCTAGGGAGCAAGATTATCATTTATTAATGAGTAATTTATTTTGTGCATGCATTATGAAAAATCACAGATAGCTGATACTTCTTTCAAAACACATGAACATTTAAAGATATTTGAACAACCAGATATCCAATTGTTTATGAACAACATTCATTACTCATAGTGGAAATTTTCATAAAATAAACCAGACAACATTCAAGCAAAAACATAGGTTCAAATAGTTAGAACGATCTCACAATTAATGGACAAAAAGCTGAAAACGAAATAGTCCCTCTTCAACAAATCCATAGCACAACATTTAAACATTCCACCAAGCTTTCTCCAACAGGAAAACTGTAATTATCTATTGCAAAAGGAAATAGTTCTTCTTACAATATGTCCACACTAATCTCACTGGAAAAAAGTCCCTCCCTCATCTAAATATTCTATATTTATACAAAAGAACAAAACTGTTGGGCTGCCCACGAATGACTCTTGGGCTTCCCCAACTCTTCACCTCCTATATTTCTCTTTCATTAAATGCTTACAGAATTTATAATATATTACAATAAAATGAATAAAATGCTCATGAGGAAGGTCCTGCTTGACTATTCAAAAACTTCTTCCATACTGAAGCCTCTGAGGCAATGCTTTCGAATTCGGAAGGTTCTAAGAAACGGATATTTATTTCGAATTTAGAAGCCTGATTTCTTATTACTTCTATTCTAGCTGCGCTCAAGCGAAGTTGGTCTTCTAACAACTGCACACTGACCATGGAATGAGCTACTTCATTCCTCAGGGTTTGCTCGTCTATGGCCTTGATGTGATGTATACTTTGCTCATCTTCTTGATATCTTCTTTGCAACATCTCCAAAAATAGGCTATGGTTTGGAAAGACATCCATTCTCTGTTCAGCCTCTACCTGGCAGCGATTATAAGTGATCAAAAGTCTCCTGAAGAATTCTGCACAAGCCCCCTTTGTCTTCTTGATAGCCTTCTTGAATTCTTCGGCTGTGTTTATGGCAAACTCTAGTAAATCATAGTCTTGCCTTAGGGCTTGTTGATCTTTTGATGGTAACTCTGCAAAAGTTTCTTCATTCGCTTCCAATATCGCCATCCTTCCTGTTAGGACTTCTAAGATGTCCTACGATCTGTCCAGAAAATATGAAGAGGTTTCCAAAATCTCTGCTAGTCGATTGTCTACCTGCAAGAGCTTGCACCTTTCTTCCTCTATGGCTACTTGTAGCTGGTGCATCTTGCTCCTCTGTACCAGAACATGCTCCTTGAAAGGTTGGAGATTGGCTTGTTGTTCCCTGGCCTCTTCTAGAGCTGCTGTTAATGAGGCAACCTATTCTCTCAGCTCTGCAGTCTGCCCCTGAGACTGCCTTTCAGACTCCTCCAAGGTAGCCTTCTGTAGCTCCAATTCCCCTATCTTACCTAGCTGCTGCTCCTTTTCTATTTTCAACCCTTGACATTCCTGCTGCACTTTCTCCAAACTACCTCGGACGACCTCCATAGATCTCTTCTCTACTTAGAGGGACTGGAGCTCAGCTTTTGAAGACTTTATTTCCTATTGTATGTATTCAAACTTTCTTTTCAACTGATTATTTTCCTCTCTCTCTTTTCTTAGGGTATCTTTCAGCTGGGTAGAAGAATTGTTTGACTGCTCAAGATCAGTCATCATCCGATCTACATTGTCCTCAGAAGCATGGATCAATGCATCCCTAGCTTTGATAGTGAATCTGGGGTCCTTGTCTGTCCCATATACTACAGTTGTATCATTTATCATTTTACCCGACTACTCCTTAGTCTCAACCTTTCTCTCGGTCCTTTTTACTATTCTTTTCCTTTCCCTATCATAAAAGATAGTGTTGAAATCTGGTACCTCCTCCCATTTCTTCTGCTCAAAAGGGATTAGCCTAAGGGTGGGGACCATAGCCTGTCCTATTGTGCTGCCAGCAGCTGCCTCAGGATCTTGAATATCAGGGTTCCCCAAGTCCCGAGCTTGACTGTCTACAAGATTGAAAGCTGATTGCTCTGTCACTGTCCCTGTCAGCTTTAGCCTTTCTGCTTCCTGCTTCTTTAGCTCCTCATCCATCTTTCTTTTCTTTTCCTCCTCTTCACTCTGGGCAATTTCTTCTGCCTTTCTAGCTGCTTCTTGTTCATCTCTTCTCTTTTCTTCCTCCTCACCTTTGAGCTAGCTTTCGGCTTCCTGTGCTAGTCTCCTAGCATCTTCATTTCTTTTTCTAGTTTCTTCCTCTTCTGCCTTTTATTGCTCATCCTGTCCTTTTCCGCCTTTGGTGGTGATTTTCTTTTTAAACCTTCTTCTCAAGGCCGTTATATTTTGTGCACTGCGGAAAATGGACTCCTCTCGATCCTAGTGGCTTGTGTATTCAAAATGCACATTTGCTTCCCTGTAGTGCTCGGCCACTTTGTTCCGGGAATCATTCCTGTGGAAATTCATCTCCCCAAAATGGAATTTCCCCAATTCCTCCACAAATTCCTCAGCCTTCTTCACCCTTGTGAATTTATAGCTTCCTAACCTGAATGGTAAAGGAGGGTAAGCTGCTTTCTTATGTTCAAACAGAAAAATCCCTATGCCATCTAAAAAGACTTGTCTAACTACCTCTTTGTGGACCACATAGTCAGTGGCATATTTTGGCAGTAGTGAGGGTGCTCTAGAGCATCTATACATTCTAAAATACAATCCATCCTCTGTCAGATAGTATTCTGCATATTCCTCAATCACCTACATTGCTTCCTCTGACATACAGTTGCACTTCTTTAAGAAGATCAAAGTATATAGTGGCATGATGAAGTGTTCACACACTCCCCTATAGTGACTATGGTACTTGTGTGCCCACAGTGGCTTGTAAGTTGCGTAGACTGGTGTTCTCTCTCGGTCCCAAATACACCTCAGATTGGGGAAGGGTTGGTTGCATAGTATGCAATCAATCAGTATAGAGCTCATGTAGAAATCTGATCTCTTCTGGGACACCCCTCCTAATGCTGATGCAATGCAGGCTGAGAGGCTATTGGACACAATGTTTGCCCAGTTGAACACTGTCCCCTGTGTTGCAACATAGAAAATGATAGACACCCATTCTAACTTGAAGCTTTTACCATGGGCCCTCCCAAAAATCCTGTTCAACATCAGGGCAATGAACTTGTAAGGGGTTCTCAGAGTGGCAGTGTCATATTCCCCAGTTAGACTAGTTCTAAAGTTCTTACCAGGCACCAACATTCTCTTCAATGTCTCGACTAGGTCCGTCTTAATTGCCTTTAGCCAGTCCTCAATCAAGTACACTTGTGCTTCTGGTAAGTGGTAGGCTAGTGACACATAACCAGGGCTATAAGCAGCATAACCCTATTTATCAACATTTGCCAAAATCATGGTGGTTACATCTGCCCTGGGTAGATTCCACCCAATCACCTCTGAGCATGGAAAAAGCTCAGGTCTGGTAGCAACTTTCATCAATGCAGATCTCTCTATATTGGCATAGATGGTTTCTTCTTCAAAACCTATGTCGGGTACTACTCGGCGCGTTATTAAACTATAAATTTCCCCCCATTGATATTCGGGTTCCATACCCACTATGCATTTGGTGTCCTCGTAGGTGTATTCAACTCTGGTAAGGATTTCGACTTTGGGTTCCTCTTCTACTATGGGAGCCTTCTTCTTCTGACATTTAGACATCTTGGATTATGAGGAATTTCCCTGTCATATACAGAAATTTCTTTTCGGTTCTGTTGGGTCATTTCCAGATAACATTCAAAATGGAGACAAACTGTATAATCATTTTACCTCGTCTATGCTAAACATGAGTGCAGCTATGAAAAATAAGCAAACAATGCACAAAACCCAAATGCTCCCACATAAAATTAATCTTCCCAAAAGGTTAAAACCAGCTCACGACCAACATTTGTAGAATCAACTTAAAATAGCATGGCCCTTCTAGAACAACGCATATCCCCCCCGTCTCGTCAAGGAGAAAATAGTCTCGACATCCCCTCTCGGTGTTACGACCTAAACGTTACACGGAAAAAATGGTGCCTAACCTCGAGCGAAGGACACTGCAAGTGATAAGATGAAGCTGCTCACTGCAGAAACACTCGCATCACGGTCCGCACAGGTAATGCATTCTGAACCTAAAATTGGTCCGGGGTTTGAATTGTGACAATCTCAACCCAAGGGGTGTAACCTCCACATCGCGACCATGGTTCGCGAAGACAAGGGAGACCAAACTGTGGAACCAAACTCATGGCATCTCAGAAGAAAACCATGAAAACGCCCTCCCCGAATGACCAAACACAGACTGGGGGAAATTGGTGTGGACATCGTAACAGTCGTCTACACCGGTTTCCCTAGCAGTCGAGTGCGAGCTGCAAATCCCCAACGGTCGTGAAATTCATCATTGCAAAAATACAAAACCCCCCACCAGAAAGCCATACCATTTACCTCGAAAATATACATGCTAGGATGGAAAAACCTAAGTAACCACTAACCGCGGAGACAACAAAACAGTTTGACCAATTGAATGGAACGGGAAAAATGGGCATAAGGGCCTACCTGGTACTGTGCTGCGCGACTGATGGAGAAAAATCGTAAACTTCCACGGCGGAGCCACCTAGGAGCGAAGGTACCGACAGCGAAAGCATTGGTCTGCTCGAGCGATAACGATAGCACGGGGAATTCGCAAAAATAACAATAAAATAATAACAATACCCCGGCCCCAATATATATGTCTCACTCAACTATAATCGGCGGGAAAAATAAAATCATCGGGCGGCAAAAGAATATGGGATCGGTGATCCTGTCAGTATCGCTTCCGCAACGGCGGATGATGAAACAGTCAGGATGCCCGTAACGACAATGGCGGGAGAAACAAATAAATTTCACATCGAAGCTCACTAAGCTAAGGCTTCGGATCAATAGATGGTTAGAGAGCCGCAACGGCGAAACCATAAAAGAAAACAAGTTCCGCAGACCAGCAAAAATCAGAGAAAAACAAACATGATTTCGGCCAAAAAACAATGCTCACGCGGAAAACAAAATCAAACTACATCGGAAATATAGTGCTTTTCAAAACCACAACGGCGAAAACTGAAATCCAAAGGATCTACGAAACAAAAACGGCAGGATCAGAAAAGGTTAATGCAATCATCGGGGAACTTCGCAGTACATCATCCACAACTGCGGAAACTGTAGAGACAATACGTTCCAGTAGTCTTCCAACAAGCTGGCAAATAAGAGAAACAAATAACACACATTGGAGGAAATAAATCTTGGATCGGGCCCGACTTCTTGTTACTTTTCCGCAACGGCGGGCACGCAAATGACTAGACTCCCGACTCAAAAGTCTGAAACACTTCCGATGGCAAGGAAAAATTAATTCAAACATTAAAACATTGCTGGCATAAAAGTAATCTTTGTGCAAACATCAAGCAAAACCAAAAGGCTGAGCCAAAACGAATTAAAGGAGGGTCCCAATTTTTTTTTGAATTTTGGGAAAATGTTGCAGTTGCAACAATTGGCGACTACTTGGTGAACCCCAGATTTCTGAATTAACTTCTTCCCAGTAAAAGATTGTTTAATCATTTAGCTCATCCGTTGAATACTTCTAGATGCTTGTATTCCTAAGATTGCGAACACATGCATTTGAATCATTGAGGACAGTCCATTCTTTGGAAATGGGAACACCCAAAATATTTGAAAATCCAGATAACTCTTTTGAGGCTTAGTAGGTGAGTTTTATTTACCTTTGTCTTTGGGTAGTTTCTAGCTTGGACACCACAGGATCGTAACATATGGTAAACAGAACTATTCATTTGTTCCTCATTCGCATGCCAATTGCACTTTTGTGCCCTTTGAACTTTTGTTCTTTTGAGTCCTCCATGTGCCTTTCTTTCTGAATTTTATTCAGGCTCTTCTATCCATAGTGTCCTTTTGTGTGAGAGATGTATTTACTTTTCAGCTCACATACGGAGAAGAACTTTTGGCAGATTGATATTCATGTTTCTGATACTTTTCTTTGATATGTATTGCTTCTTCCAGGAGTTTTGACTCTTAACTGCCTTTAGGCTTTTGAAATCATGGCATGGGATCATTTATATATAATAGACTGTTTACCTTGCTTCCTTTCCGTGGGTATTTTGCTATCACTCCCTAGGACATCTTAGACGTGAAATGGATGGAGCCTTGAAATAGTATTCTAGACCTCTAAATTCTGAGTTATTTTCATGGGTTAAGCAGGACTTCAATGAGTGCATAGCCATTTAGGAAAACTACTTACTAGAATAAATTCTATCATTTCAAAATAAAACACACCGTCTTATCCCAAAGATTTCAGCTCATCAAGAACCCTAATGCTTTCCATGCAACCAAAAGTTTGCCTCTTTTATTCAAAAAACAAATCGAAATAACCAAAAATAAAAGCGGTAAATCAAAGTAAAACTGCATCAAATTATTTATGTACAAGGTCATTAAATCAAAAGAAAAATAAAATTGTGCCCACCCCTAAAAATCTATCAACTTATGAGTCAAGGGGCTAGGTTGGATTGCAGACATGAGATACATAACCGTGATCTAATTTTGCTATTTTTGAAACTGAAACTATGTCTACTGATTTACAATCACTCCCATCAACCTGTGAAAATTGAAGGAGATCAGGCTGAGTATCAGTCATATTGTTGGATTCTTTTGAGGCATGATATCTTAGTTCAAGCTCCATCAAATAATTCCCAAATTACCAAATTCATTTCCTTCTTCCAACTTAGTGATAGTGTGTTTCATGTAAGGTTCCCTTAAAATTTTGATCCAATTTGGGACCCCTTTATTAGGCAACCATAAATGTGACCAATCTGAATCAAAATACCCTTTTAAACTTGCGGACCAGTCACGGTTCAAAATAAGTCCATATCCATCCGGTATGTCAGCCACCACAATATCAATAAATTGACATATCTTGTTATTTGCAGATAAATGAATGAGAACATTCTCCATTTCCCCCACTACTTTGACACTAGTTCTGTCTAGTTGAGTGACTTCCCAAGCAGTAGGTTTTGGCTGCCCATTAATTTTTTTGCAAACTGCGAGTGGCATAACATTCACCGATGATCCAGAATCTACCAAACAATTATGCACCTTATGGTTCAAGATTTCCAGAGTCAAAAGGAAAGGTGGGGTTCTAGCTTTTTCTTCCCCAATTGATTCAACATCTTCCTCCACAGGTTGGTTTTTGGTGGGCATATCTTCCTATGGCTCTTCAGGCTTTTCAGTATTTTCTTTGTTAACACCTACTTGTTCTTCCATAGGCTCGATAGGCTTGTTGATTTGCTTCGGATCTTGGTTGATAATGGTAATTTCAGGAACTTTGTCCTCAATATTGTTGTTTGGTTGTTTCCTGACATTCTCTTGCAACTTCTTAATCTTTGAGATTATTGAATTGTCTTTATTTACCAAATTTGGGTCTTTTGTTGTCGTTGGTATATTCTTAGGTTTAATAGTACTTTTTTCTGTATCAAACAGTGAGACACAATCCCATAAAAACATGGTATCATTTTCTTGTTTTTTTATGGTCTTACTACCTTTTTCCTCCTCATCACTGTCCTCAGTCAATTTAGAGTCCAAGAGCTGATTCATTACCAATGTCATTGAATTTAACCATTGAGGACAGTTCTTTTCAGAATGGGGTTGTTGGTGAAAAGTACAGAAATTATCCATCCCTACCTATGTTAGATTCATTGATGCTGAACTGTGTGGAGGGGTCTTGAATTGGTTGTTATCTTCCTTTCTTTTGTAGTAAGGCTTATAAGCTTTCTGAACTTATTTTTCTTTCTCCAAATCTATTATTCTGTTGGATAGCTTTTGCATCATCTTTAACATCCCCTCAAAATCATGTAATTGCTCCTCTTTAGGTTTGGACAACAATAAGGCTCTTTTCCTGGAAGTTTTTTCTCCAGATTGCTCAGGATAATCCTCTATACTTTCCTTTTATGCCTCTACTCTTTCTGCTTCTTCATAAGTCTCTGCTAACGTAGGCTTAACTGGAGCTTTTGCGAACATAGCCAAGTCAGGACCTAAAGCTGAGGTATAATACTCAATCAAAACTTTATCAGAGGGATTATCAGTTGCAGAGAAGTTCTTGAGGTAAGCAGAAAATCTTTGAGTGAAACTGTGTACCTTTTCATTCCTTTCTTTTTTTAAAGCGCCCAAACCTTTCATTAGTGATGCATGCGTCTTTTGGGCTGCATACTTGTTTCTGAAAATCCTTTCAAAGGTATCCCAATCTGGGATAGAGTTTGCAGGAAAACAAAAGTACCATGATGTTGCTGCTCCTTTAAGAGTGTGTGGAAAAAGTCTACAAACAACATCCTCATGTTCCCTAGCCCTTAATCCTTCTATTGCCAAATAGAAACTTTGCAAATGGTCATCTACTACTACCTTCTCATTTGGATCAAACTTAGGCAGCAACTTCTCAAAAGCTTGAGGTAAGTCATGCAACGGAGGTGTTAAGTTCAAGGGTGATTTGGCTTTCCAAGCCAGTGGTGGATTTGGTAGGTTAGGTGGCTGACTTGCATTTTCAACTACCATGAGTCTGGGTGGAGAATGAGGAGGTGAAGGAATTGGAGTATGAACAGGTGAACAGTAAGGTGTGTTTGGGCCTATTTGATTCAAAAGCTGAACAACCTCCTGTAATGCTCCTTCCACTAACTCTTCCAAGTCTCTAACCAACACCGAATCTTCCAAGATGGGACGGTCTTTATTCTTGTATTCTCTTCAGGGTAAATCAGGGATAATGGGTAATCCTCCAATACTCTTTACATAATCCCACATGTGTCTTCTCAAATCATTTACTACTTGGCTATGCACAACAAACAAATGTTCTCTATTCCCTTCAGTATTAGGTTCAGGAAATAAACTGATTTCAAAACTATTACTAGTGGAGTTATCTTGATAAAACGGGTTTCCCCGGCGAGCCATGCACTGGTGGCCCTCCTTCTAGCACCAGAAACTGTTGATGCCTGGAAATTCGCAAGCAGCAACAGCAAGGGATTCTCCCCAGTCAGCATTCCCAACTAGCCCATGACTGTTTGGTGTAGGGAATCCGTCCAGTTTGAGGTCCGGCTACCGTAGGTCAAGTAAAAAAAATAAAAAGGTTTTACTAGTTGCGGCCCGGTCCATTGTGTATATTTTTGTGTTTTTAGTTTTAAGTATGATATGCAAATGCCTATCTAAAATGTAGATTGATTAATAATACAAGGAGTGGTCACAATGTGATGCATAGGTTCTTACCTCTTGTCTTAGACTCTCTTGCATCTGAATCACACATAGCAAGAAATCAAAATTGACTACCTAACCTATCACTAGGGAGCAAGATTATCATTTATTAATGAGTAATGTATTTTGTGCATGCATTATGAAAAATCACAGATAGCTGATACTTCTTTCAAAACAAATGAACATCTAAAGATATTTGAACAATCAGATAGCCAATTGTTTATGAACAACATTCATTACTCATAGTGTACATTTTCATAAAATAAACCAGAGAACGTTCATGCAAGAACATAGGTTCAAAGAGTTAGAACGATCTCACAGTTAATGGACAAAAAGCTGAAAACAAAATAGTTCCTCTTCAACAAATCCATAGCACAACATTTAAACATTCCGCCAAGCTTTCTCCAACAAGCAAACTGTAATTATCTATTGCAAAAGGAAATAGTTCTTCTTACAATATGTCCTCACTAATGTCACTGGGAAAAAGTCCCTTCCTCATCTAAATCTTCTATATTTATACAAAAGAACAAAACTGTTGGGCTGCCCACGAATGACTCTTGGGCTTCCCCAACTCTTCACCTCCTATATTTCTCTTTCATTAAATGCTTATAGAATTTATAATATATTACAATAAAATGAATAAAATGCTCATGAGGAAGGCCCCGCTTGACTATTCAAAAACTTCTTCCATGCTGAAGCCTCTGAGGCAATGCTTTCGAATTCGGAAGGTTCTAAGAAATTGATATTTATTTTGAATTTAGCAGCCTGATTTCTTATTACTTCTATTTTGGCTGTGCTCAAGCAAAGTTGGTCTTCTAACAACTGCACATTGACCGCGGAATGAGCTACTTCATTCCTCAGTGTTTGCTCATCTATGGCCTTGATGTGCTGTATCCTTTGCTCATCTTCTTGATATCTTCTTTGCAACATATCCAAAAATAGGCTGTGGTCTGGAAAGACATCCATTCTCTGTTCAGCCTCTACCTACCAGGGATTATAAGTGATCAAAATTGTCATGAAGAATTCTGCACAAGCCCCCTTTGTCTTCTTGACAGCCTTCTTGAATTCTTTGGCTGTGTTTATGGAAAACCCTAGTAAATCATAATCTTGCCTTAGGGCTTGTTGATCTTTTGATGGTAACTCTGCAGGAGTTTCTTCATTTGCTTCCAATCTTGCTATCCTTCCTGTTAGGACTTCTAAGATGTCCTGTGATTTGTCCACAAAATATGAAGAGGTTTCCAAAATCTCTTCTAGCCTATTGTCTATCTGCAAGATCTTGCACCTTTCTTCCTCTATGGCTACTTGCAGCTGGTGCATCTTGCTCCTCTGTGCCAGAACATGCTACTTGAAAGGCTGTAGATTGGCTTGTTGTTCCCTAGCCTCTTCTAGAGCTGCTATTAATGAGGCAATCTGTTCTCTTAGCTCTACAGTCTTCCCCTGAGACTGCCTTTCAGACTCCTCCAAGGCAGCCTTCTGTAGCTCCAACTCCCCTATCTTACCTAGCAGCTGTTCCTTTTCTGTTTTTAACCCTTGACATTCCTACTGCACTTTCTCCAGACTACCTCAGATGGCCTCCATAGATCTCTTCTCTACTTGGAGGGACTAGAGCTCATATTTTGAAGACTTTATTTCCTGTTGTATGTCTTCAAACTTTCTTTTCAACCGATTATTTTCCTCTCTCTCTTTTCTTAGGGTATCTTTCAGCGCGGCATAAGACTTCTTTGACTGCTCAAGATCAGTCATCATCCGATCTACATTGTCCTCAGAAGCATGGATCAATGCACCCCCAGCTTTGATAGTGAATCTGGGGTCCTTGTCTGTCCCATATACTACAGTTGTATCATTTATCATTTTACCTGACTGCCCCCTAGTATCAACCTTTCTCTTGGTCCGTTTTACTATTCTTTTCCTTTCCCTATCATAAAAGATAGTGTTGAAATCCGATACCTCCTCCCCTTTCTTCTGCTCAAAAGGGATTAGCCTAAGGGTGGGGACCATAGCCTGTCCTATTGTGCTGCTAGCAACTACCTCAGGAGCTTTAATATTAGGGTTCCCCAAGTTCTGAGCCTGACTGTCTACAGGATTGGAAGCTAATTGCTCTGTCACTGTCCCTGTCAGATTTAGCCTTTTTTCTTCCTGCTTCTTCATCTCCTCATCCATCTTTCTTTTCTTTTCCTCCTCTTCACTCCGGGCAGCTTATTCTGCCTTTCTAGCTACTTCTTGTTCAGCTCTTCTCTTTTCTTCCTCCTCACCTTTGAGCCAGCTTTCGGCTTCCTGTGCTAGTATCCTAGCATATTCATTTCTTTTTCTAGTTTCTTCCTCTTCTACCTTTTCTTGCTCATCCTGTCCTTTACCGCCTTTGGTGGTGATTTTCTTTTTAAACCTTCTTCTCAAGGCCGTTATATTTTGTGCACTGTGGAAAATGGACTCCTCTCGGTCCCAGTGGCTTGTGTATTCAAAATTCACATTTGATTCCCTGCAGTGATCAGCCACTTTTTTCTGGAAATCATTCCTGTGGAAAATCATCTCCCCAAAATGGAATTTCCCCAATTCCTCCACAAATTCCTCAGCCTTCTTCACCCTTGTGAATTTATAGCTTCCCAACCTAAATGGTAAAGGAGGGTAAGCTGCTTTCTTATGTTCAAATAGAAAACTCCCTATGCCATCTAAAAAGACTTGTCTAACTGCCTCTTTGTGGACCACATAGTTAGTGGCATATTTTGGCAGTAGTGAGGGTGCTCTAGAGCATCCATACATTCTAAAATACAATCCATCCTCTGTCAGATAGTAGTCTCCATATTCCTCAATCACCTACAATGCTTCCTCTGACATACAGTTGCACTCCTTTAAGAAGATCAAAGTATATAGTGGCATGATGAAGTGTTCACACACTTCCCTATAGTGACTGTGGTACTTGTGTGTCCACAGTGGCTTGTAAGCTGCGTAGACTAGTGTTCTCTCTCGGTCCCAGATACACCTCAGATTGGGGAAGGGTTGGTTGCATAGTATGCAATCAATTAGTATAGAGCTCATGTAGAACTCTGATCTCTTCTGGGACACCCCTCCTAATGCTGATGCAATGCAAGCTGAGCGGATATTGGACACAATGTTTTCCCAATTGAACATTGTCCCCTGTGTTGCAACATAGAAAATGATAGACACCCATTCTAACTTGAAGCTTTTACCATGGGCCCTCCCAAAAATCCTGTTCAGCATCAGGGCAATGAACCTGTAAGGGGTTCTCAGAGTGGCAGTGTCATATTCCCCAGTCAGCCTAGTTCTAAAGTTCTTGCTAGGCACCAACATTCTCTTCAGTGTGTCGACTAGGTCCATCTTAATTTCCTTTAGCCAGTCCTCAGTCAAGTACACTTGTGCTTCTGGTAAGTGGTAGGCTAGTGACACATACCCAGGGCTATAAGCAGCACAACCCTGTTTATAAACATTTGCCAAAATCATGGTGGTTACATCTGCCCTGGGCAGAATCCACCCAATCACCTCTGAGCATGGAAAAATCTTAGGTCTGGTAGCAACTTTCATTAATGCAGATCTCTCTATATTGGCATAGATGGTTTCTTCTTCAAAACCTATGTCAGGTACTTCTCGGTGCATTATTAATCTGTAAATTTCCCTTAATTAATATTCGGGTTCCATACCCACTATGCATTTGGTGTCCTCGTAGGTGTATTCAACTCTAGTAACGATTTCGACTTCCGGTTCCTCTTCTACTACGGGAGCCTTCTTCTTATGACGTTTAGACGTCTTGGATTCTAAGGAATTTCCCTGTCATATACAGAAATTTCTTTTAGGTTCTGTTGGGTCATTTCCAGATAATATTCAAAATGGAGACAAACTGTATAAGCATTTTACCTCGTCTATGCTAAACATGAGTGCAGCTATGAAAAATAAGCAAACAATGCACAAAACCCAAATGCTCCCGCATAAAATTAATCTTCCCAAAAGGCTAAAACTAGCTCACGACCAACATTTGCAGAATCAACTTAAAATAGCATGGCCTTTCTAGAACGACGCATATCCCCCCCCTCTCGTCAAGGAGAAAACAGTCTCGACACCCCCTCTCGGTGTTACGATCTAAACGTTACGTCGAAAACATGGTGCCTAACCCCAAGTGAAGGACACTGCAAGTGATAAGATGAAGCTACTCATTGCAGAAACACTCACATCACGGTCTGCACAGGTAATGCATTTTGAACCTAAAATTGGTCCATGGTTCGAATTGTAACAATCTCAACCCAAGGGGTGTAACCTCCACATCACGACCCTGGTTCATGAAGACAAGGGCGACCAAACTGTGGAACCAAACTCACGACATCTCGGAAGAAAACCATGAAAATTCCCTCCCCGGATGACCAAACACAAACTGGGGGAAACTGGTGCGGATAACGTAACAGCCGTTTGCACCGGTTTCCCCAACAGTCGAATGTGAGCTACAAATCCCCAACAGTTGTGAAAGTCATCATTGCAAAACTACAAAACCCCCCACCAGGATGCCATACCATTTACCTTGAAAATATACATGCTAGGATGGAAAAAACTAAGTAACCACTAACCGCGGAGACAACAAAATAGTTTGACCAATTGAATGGAACGAGAAAAACAGGCATAAGGGCCTACCTGGCACTGTGCTGTGCGACTGGTGGAGAAAATCCATAAACTTCCATGGCGGAGCCACCTAGGAGTGAAGGTACCGATAGTGAAAGCGTTGGTCTGCTCGAGCGATAACGACAGCACGGGGAATTCACCAAAATAACAATAAAATAATAACAACACCCCAACCCCAATATATATGCCTCGGTCAACTATAATCAGTGGGAAAAATAAAATCATCGGGCGACAAAAGTCTATGGGATCGGCGATCCTGTCAGTATCTCCTCCACAACGACGGATGATGAAACAGTCAGGACACCCGTAACGACGATGGCTGGAAAAACAAATAAATTTCACATCGGAGCTCGCTAAGCTAAGGTTTCAGATCAATAGATGGTTAGAGAGCCACAATGGCGAAATCATAAAAGAAAACAAGTTCTGCAGACCAGCAAAAATCAGAGAAAAACAAACATGACTTTAGCCAAAAAACAATGTTCACGCGGAAAACAAAATCAAACTACTTCAAAAAGATAGTGCTTTTCAAAACCGCAACGGCGAAAACTGAAATCCAATGGATCTGGGAAACAAAAACGGCGGGATCGGAAAAGGTTAATGCAATCATCAGGGAAATTCACAGTACATCATCCACAACTGCGGAAACCATAGAGACAATACGTTCCGACGGTCTTCCAATAAGCTGCCAAATAAAAGAAACAAATAACACGCATCGGAGGAAATAAATCTTGGATCGGACCCGACTTGTTACTTTTCCGCAATGACGGGCGTGCAGATGACTAGACTCCCGACTCAAAAGTCCAAAACACTTCCGATGGCAAGGCAAAATTAATTCAAACATTAAAACATTGTTGGCATAAAAGTAATCTTTGCGCAAACATCAAGCAAAACCAAAAGGCTGAGCCAAAACGAATTAAAGGAGGGTCCCAAAAAAAATTTGAATTTTGGGAAAATGTTGCAGTTGCAACAGAGACATAGACCAAAAAAACCAATAATGTTTCCCATATGGATAGTGATGTGAATCATGTCACATTAAAGAGAAAATCAAAATGGATTGTTTAAGAAAGATATAAATGGAAAAAATCAGTTTATTTAAATTGAAATTAATACAAAAATTTCAAAAAAGATACCTTCAGAGCAGGATGATAATGGTTTAATCTCTTTAGTCACTAAAAAGGAAAATCCATTAGGGGTACATCATATCCCACAATCAAAGAAGAAAAAAAGGTTAAGGAAGAGGCTAATGGATACAATGACAATGAGGATGCTATTCCTATTGCTCAGAGAATTAAAAAAACTCAAATTATAAAGCCACCACCTCCTTTAACAAAGATAGCTTCCTCAACAAAAAGGTGGTCAACAAAGAGAGAAAGGAGAATGTAAAGACAGAGCCTAATGATTCTATTGATTATGGGTATGACATTCCTATTGCTTGGTGCATGAAGAAAATTGAATTTCCGAAGCCATCACCTTCTTTAGAAAG
>LPNX010872283.1:294208-438415 GCA_001517045.1 Pseudotsuga menziesii | reverse complement strand
TGTAAAAGAGTCAGGTTAGGCTTTTGATGTAAGATGATTTGATGCGAAGCTAAGGCTAGTTTTGTAAGAAAGGTTAAGTCCTAGCTGTGTGCGTGGATGACCTCTGTAGCTGTGTGCACAGAGGGTTTTTGGGTGATTAAGAAGATCTGCAGCTGTGTGCGCAGAGATATACAGCTTAGTGCATAGCTTGAGGAATTGAAGGGATCTGCAGCTGAGTGAGCAAATCAGAACTGTGGTTTTTGTAAAGAGTTGAATAAAACACAGTTCTGTGGATGCAACCCCTAAACTGGGGGTGAACCACGTTATATCTTGTGTTGTGGTTCTTTTGTGTTGTTTCTATTATGTTCTTTTATGCATTGATAAGTAGATAACTGGTAAGAAATATCACTTCTAAATACTAACTTCGCCGTGAATTCCCAGTTAAGGGTTAAGCAAGACACTCTTTGTTTATCTAACTGCGAAGCTATATAAGTGACTGTTGAAGATTTGTAATGTATGATTATTATTTGTAAAGGCTAAAGGTACAGTAATATCCCTCTTCAGCTTGCAGAAACCTGATTTTGCGGCACCCCATAGCTGTTTCGTGTGAGACTGCAACCTGTTCGCAGGTTGTTTCCGAAAGGGCCAACACTGTGGGTCTTTTGTTGGTGCGAAGACAAAAGTATAGAACCCAGGTCTACCCTAAGCCCAACAATATGACATATATCCAGAAGGCATTGGATTTTAAGACCCAACTAGTAATTTAGAGGTTAAACCAATATTAAGAAACCTAACATTGCATTTTTATATGTGCTCATGTATATCTTTGCATTGGTGGACCAATGGAGGGTACATAATTAAGTGTATCACGAATATATAGTAGAAGGTAACTTGCAATTTTTCCAAAAGTTTGGGTTGACAAAGTAATGCACAACATGTTTAACTACTCTTACTATAAATTGGAAGCTTAATTAAAAAGATCCTTAATAATCCTCATAATTTGAATACTAAAAAGTTGATCATGTTCATTGAATATGTAATTGCACTAATCTCGAGAAACATGGAGTAGGTGTGTTTATTAATAAACATCTAAAAATAAAAATGCCCAAGGTTGCATTGTATGAAATTCCTTCAGAAATTTAGAAGAGACAATGATAATTTACAAGAGGTATTTCAAGGCACAAACTAAAAGTTTTTTTGAAATTAGGTGTACTAAACCACTTTGAACAATTAATCATGTTGCCGGAATTATTCAATGTGGAAGCAATAGGTTGTAGAGGAAATCAACTTGTATTTTGAGACTTGGGTTACCCTTTAATTTTTTTGTGAGATGTTAAGGTACAAAGCCAGGAATACTGAATCAAAGTCCATATTTGTCCCAAAAAAAACTGATATTTTTTAAAGAACTACCTTTAACCAATTGCGGTCTCTTACATCATTCCCACAATATTTTTCATATCATCTTCAGGGTAGGAACAAACCACGATACAAAATGTTGGCACAACACAAACAATTTACTTATGAAAAAATGTTCATTCCATACCATATTTGTACTACAAGAGAATATTTTTACAAAATATTGTGGGGTTTTCAATTATGTGATGGTTTTAGTAATGCTTGTTCTATTTATCGTGTTGCAACAATGAGCTTATTTTGCAACAATATATATTTTAGATAATCTCATTGAAGTTTGGATCTAGTAGAGTTGTATGATCAATTCAAGGTTCAATTTAGGCTAGTTCATTAGGTGCTAAAATTTGTAGACCTAGTTATAGTTATCCCTAGTGTCAACCAAGTTCTAGTAAATTAAACGTTCATAGGTGAAGCTACTTTCCCCTAAAACCTATGTTGAAATAAATTCATTAATTGTTTTATTCCTTAACCTCTAAAATTTTCAAGATCATTCTTTTACCACCCCACGCAATGTAGTAATGAATTATGAATAATTCCTGAATTATTATTAATTGTTGAAATCGCTTAAACAATTCTTGTAACATCAACACTGGCTATTCTCATGTTAGGTTTCCACTTTTCCACCTAAAAGTTTGGGAATCATGTGCACGACCAATTCCGGAGAATTGGAGATGATGCATGTGTTTAATTATCTTTGTATACTCTCATGGAAACTGAAGAGGGATTTTAGCTAGGTTTTTTCTAGCCTAGGGTCTGAAAACCCTTGTTTACATTAATGATATAATGGGTTTTATGCCAATTATGGAAATGAAAATTAGTGAGTCTATGTGAGGAATAAACCCCATAATTTTTGTCTCTATCTGGGAGAGAAACTTTCTCCTCGGGAATATTGAATCATGTTCTTACATCGCTGAAATGGTTGTTTCAAAGTTATAAGGTATTCCTAATGTAGTTTTGATAGTGAAGAAAAGCATAAGTGATGAATTTGATCCATGAGTTATTATCCTTTTGTAAATTATACTTTGGTGTTTTCTATTGGTGAAATGGTTGAATAAATGAGTGAAAGTGGATTTTTGATACCACTCTTTCACTGGATTTTTCTATTAAGGGAGAATATTATTTAATGTAGGTCCACCCCAATGGCATTTGGCATATAATATCACATGGGAACACATAAGAATGGAAAAACATTGGGAAAAGACAATTGTGGAAGTAGGTTGCAATTATTGTAGGTCTTAATTTCTTTGAGTGGGGGGAGTGTAATTATTTTGAAATGGATATGAAAAGGTCACTAATGGACGTGGAAAAACATGAAACACCTTGAGGTATGGATTCTTTAGATAATGCTCGAATTCCTAAAGGCATACAAATTTCCATATTCTTGTCCATAAGATCATATGATAGCACCATTTTCATATTATCTTTGAATCCTAATGACTATTATGTATATTTTGAGTGAGTAGGTTGTAGTTTCTCCTCCTTAGTATCTTCTCTTACTTGAATTTCAAGCTTCTAATGGAGGGAGGATGGTGTCGATCATCCAATGAGTGTGTTTTTTAATGTTTGTATATAGAATTGAATTATTCTTAGAGCAAATATAGATATGGTAATTGGTCAACTTCCAGGAACCTAGACCAGATTCTTAGGATTAGAAGCACCAAACATTTGTTTGCTACAGTGAGAGCCTAGAGGTCATTGGGAAAATCTTTGTTTATTGATCACGCCTTGAGTGTTATTATAAAAATTTGATTGGGTGAATATTCCATTGTTCTCTCTCTTTGTTTTGGTTTTTGTAGGTTTCCACTATGTTTGTTGTCATGAAGGACCGAACTTATATGCAACAAAACCAAAATTCATAGAAAAATTTTGACATGATTGGAGGAAAGTTCTTTGGTTAAAGCATGTCATTCAAAACTTTCAACTCTGTGAATTTACCCCCATTTATGATTGGCATCTCAAGGGAAAAGGAAAGAAGATATGAATGAGTGCATAAGCATATTATTATAGTAAACTATTTAGAGTGAGAAGAGAAGTAATTTTGTATATTCTAGCACTCATTTTATAGAAGTTAGTTTTGTCATATTGAGAATGTGTTGATATTATACTATTTAGTAACACTGATATAATTTTACTTCTTTAACACATTTTTCCATTATGACCTATTAAATGAAATAATGTTTGCTTTCTTCCACTTTAGTTTCCATTGTTTTGATTTTCATGTCTGGATTGTTGGTTTATGATACAGTTCTATCCATGCTATGGATTATTTTACTCAATTATTTTAAATGATTGTTGTATTAGCATGGATAAATTGGGGCATTAGAAACTTAATGTGCAAGCACTATCACTGTCTTGTGGAAGTAAAAAGAATTCCAATAAAGTGCACTTTTTATATAAATTCACCCATGGAGGTGATATAAAATCCTATCCAAACAAGTATCACATACATCATGCCATTTTCTATTGCTTAACTTATGATCAAGAAATAAGATGACCTACCTAAAGGTCTAGTTTAAGAAACTAAACTGCATCTAAAGTTTTACCAACAGTCCTACTGGTTGACATAGGCACAAAGATTATAGGCCCTTTACAGTGTGAAATGGTAGCTTATCCGGATGAAAGCAACCTACCCAAATAATGGTGAGGGTCCAAGAGCATTACCATATTCTAAACTAATCTTTAGATTGAATGTATTAATTTTTTTGTCATGGTTTCCTGTTCACAACACATAATGTTTTGTGAAGAATTAAAATTATTTAATAGATTTCTAAATTTTTAATCATCTGATGTGGCATATGCATTTTGATTATGACTTTTTCTGGATCCTAGATTTGGCAGTTCACTAGAAAATTCCTCACAAACAATGGAGGCTCTATTAACTAGCAAGCACAAAAGAAAGCATCAAGATGTATATAAATTTTATTCCGAGTCAAATGTCCTTTATAAATTCTATTATTTAATTTATTGTTTTGGAGGATTGATAAAATATCTTACTTACATGGAAGTGATGATTTTGAATATTGATCGCATTTTTTCCTTTATAATTTAATAGACATGGGAAAGGTAATTTTGTTCATTAATATCATTTTTTACATGGAATTTAGTTATATATTATTACTATGACAACTTGGAGTTCTCCTTTTGGATCTCCCAAAATCTAAGCAAAATTGGGTGCAGACCGCAAAACAAATAAGAACTACCATTAGATTTCAGAGAGAAACAACTGGGAACAATAGAACATATGGTTTTCCCACAAAACATCCCTTTGTTTTATGTATGATGATTGAATCTATTTTCCTATGAAAGATTGTTGTCCACATATCACCAAAAGTCAGTTTGTGTCGCTTATGATCACAAATGTTATGTAACTAAGGTTGTGTATTTAGAATCTCCAACCTAAATTCAAAATCATCGAGAATACTAATGGATGAAAAATAGTAGATGAATAATTGACATGTGAAAATGTTGTACTACTTTAAAATAGAAATTTGTATGCAACTATAAGGTCCATTTTGAGGGAAATGAAGGGACACTTATCAAATTATCTATTAAGCATCTATTGGAATTGGAGATAAAACTGAAAACAAGTCTTAATTATGCAAATTTCCCAGATTCTATTAAGTAAAGCTCAAAACAGGAAATTGATAATGCCCTCCTTAACAATAAGTTTCCCATGACACCCCGGTTTTGACCCCATTTTCATTAATGTATATGATGTAAATATTATATGGAATCATGACAAGGAGCTCAAGGCCAAGGCCCTATCATTGATTAATGTTTGGTATATAGGCAATCATGGTTGATGCCTATGGTTTCTATGCTAGGTCAAGCATGTTTGTAAACATCATGTAAATATGAAAATTAATGAAAAACCCACAACCAGCTATGTCAATGCAACAAATGATGAGACGGGGGCATGATTTTCCTAAAGATAAGGGGGAGGGAATGTTAACCTTGAGCCAGTTTGTGGAAAATCCACGTGTCATGGGGAAAACCCGTCAAAACTGTCAACCACCCTTTTTCTTGTCTTTTCTTCCCAGCCATTTATTTCTGCCAGAATTTGGTGGAGGTAGTTATGGCATTGAAGGGGAAGAGTATGGGAAATTCAAATTTGGGGAAGAGCACTCAGTTTCGAATGTCATGTTTTGACTTCATGGGAAAGAAAAACACCCAGAACCATATGCCATTTTTCTCATGTGTTCACGTCTTCGTTAGGATTTCATGTTTTGCGCGTTGTGGGACATCTTACTCAGGGATCATTATTCTCCATTCGCGTGGAAGCTCTTCAGAGCTGAGTTCTTCCTGTGTGTATCCTTCACGTTCTGCAGGTGTTTTCCCTTGGAGAAACTGTGGTTGTTGAGTTGTGGCGTTATCTTGAACTACAGAGTGTATGAGACCCTATTACTCATGTTCCAGAGTAAAGCCTTTTTTGTGGAGCCTCCATGTGGTTGTTGTGTTGTGCACCCTGGTTTGGGTCTGAACTATGTACAAGACTTAGGAGTGGGAAAGGCGTAGAACGTGCTTGATAAACCTAGCGTGGAACCTCAAAATAAGAAAAGAGTGGCTGGTGAACCTGTTATGCACATCCTGAAGAGCACTGGAAGGGAAGATGTAGCCTGAGGTATTGTGGAGCAGAGAAGGGGACACTTCCTTGTGTTGGGTGTGTTATCTCCCAAAATAAATTTATTTTGATAGTATGATGGATTTTAATTTATGTAATGAAAAATCTGAGGATGCCTAACAAATTGAAGGTCTCTGTTTTTTATGTGGTTGAAAAATTTGGAAGTTTTAGCTTTCAGTGGCTTAGGCGAGGCTTGTAATAGCTCATTAGCCACCGAAAAGCTATGTTTCAGTGGCTAACGGTTGAATAACAGATAAAGGTAAACCACCGAAAGCGGCCTGAGCAAGTAGGATTAAATCAACACTTTCGATGGCATAGGCGAGATTTCAAATGACTCATTAGCCACCGAAAAGTGTTGCTTTCGGCAGCTTAGGGAGAAAACCAAGAAGCATGTTAACCGTTGAAAGCAGCCGCAAGCGATATTAGTAAAGGTGGTTTCGGTGGCTTAGGCGAGACTTAGAAAATCTCATTCACCACCGAAAGGTCATGATTTTGGTAGATTATCAAACAATTCAACGCATATTTTAACCGTCGAAAGCAGGAAGACACACGTCGAATAAAAAGTGCTTTTGGTGGCTTAGGAGAAGGCTCGGACATTTCATTAGCCACCGGAAGGACATGTTTTCGGTAGTTAAATGGGTTTTTCAGCAAGGCCACTATCCACTAAAAGCAGGATTTCACCGTGGATCTAGGATAACAGTTTCGGTGGTTTAGGCGAAAGGAATATCATTTATTTAGCCACCGAAAGCTATCTTTTCGACGGTTTGTAGGAAAATTCAGGAAGATTGTTAATCATTGAAAAGATAAAATAGGGAAACGGTTATAAAACAGTCAAATCACACCCTGTCAGTAGGATGAGCAATCAGTGGAGGGCGTGAAAAAACACCGAAAAAACTTGAGCCTGCATAACCGCATGTGCAAATAAGTTAAAGAGGTCATTATAAAACTGGCAAAGGACTGATATGATTGGAAACCCTCAGTTTTCTTCCACCTATCCAAAAGAGTAGCAAAAAACCCACTGAGTATCCAGGCCGATGTGTGATATGAATGCTTGGTAAAGGAGATCGAGAGGATCAACTACTGCCATCACCTTATGATCTCAGCATCCCTCATGAAGCACTACCCTCCCCCACACCAAAGGAGCAAGAAGAACCAACAGAGAGGTCTTCCTCGAGTAAGCCTAAAACTCACTGAGATCAATCAATTACTAAGGCAAATTTATGAGATGGATATTTTGGAAAGATAAATAAAGAAGAATAATGCTGCATTGACCAACAGAAACAAGCTGCTACATAAGTCTTACCTGGAGCAGAGAGAAAGATACATTTTCTTAAAGAGGCTGAATACAAGGTACCTAAAAAACAATACTAGACTGTACAGAATGATTAGGCTCCAAAGACTACAACTAAAGGAAACTAAGGCAAACCCTAGCATCCACCCCACCTTGGAAACCCTAGCTGAGGCTGCAGTTAGCCTTCAGGCTCCAGAAACCAGTCAAGTTACTGTTAATCCTCCTAGCATAGAGCATGCTGAAGAAAAAAGCTAAGCAGACAGCCATAAAAGAGAATTTTTGGGAAAACCCTAATAAATTTTGAAAACAGGGCTTTCGCTGGCTTAGGCGGACGTTGGGGCAGTTCATTAGCCACCAAAAGCGCCGCTTTTGACAGCGAACGGTTCCAATGGATAGGCCTCTTAACCACTGAAAGCAGGCAGAGGCTTAAAATCAAATTTTGGCATAAGGGACCGGTTTTGGGCGAATATAGGTGGCTCAGGGACATAGTCTGAAGATGAAGGGCGCATAGGAAAGCAAGAAAAAAAGGTATGTTTTGGTTTTACTAAGACATAACAACACAAAAGGCCACCAACACCTAGCTGTCAAGTGAAACAATGACTTAACCAACAGAGGACCAGTGGCAGTGGTTTCCAGTACTTACTTCAGTTATCATAAGGTTCAAACAATGAACGAATTCTTCAGATAGTTAGACTAATAGTTAATTAGGGTTTCATGACCTAATTATGCAAAAAATAATTATTTTGTTTATTTTTATTAAATCAAATCCAAGTTTTCAGGATCTGAGTATTTTTGTAAAGGCTATAAATCCTAAGACTTATTTTATCGAAAGGGTTCAACTTTGGGGACTTGTAGACCAATACTATAGTCAAGCTTCTCATTTTTATCATGACCTAATATAAGCTCTTTTGTTATCATTTGTTCAGCTTCCATTTTTGTCTTTTATGTGCTTATGCTTGAATGTGTTATTCAGGTTATATTCAAGTTAATTAATGTCTGATAACTGTCACCCTATTGGCATGTTGATGTGATTTCAATTATAAGTGCTTTCCTTATCATGATTTATCCATTTATATGTATTTGTTTTATGTATGAATATGCTAGCATGATGAGTTCTCCATCCTTGCACCCTATTGTCAACCTATGAACAGTGGTAACTAAAATCCTTGTACCTGATTGAGTTTCATGCATGTCTTGAGAGTGGAAGGTCATATAGGTCACCTGACTTGATCCATTTTAGAAAACCCCAAAAACATTGTAAGTTACCAGGCATCCTCGAGCTACAACCTAGAGGAGTTTCCTAGAGTGATAACAAATTGGCACTGATGTCGGGGAGAGGAGACTGAAGCTCAGCTTCCTTGGGAGACAACATAGATCCTTGCTTTGATGATAGGCAAAGCTTGGACATTATTCTGGTTGTAAATCATCTATCTGGCGACTCCATTGAACTAAGGTGGCTTCAAGAAGACCAAGTACCAGAGAAAACCCTTAAGGGCCACCAGCAACACCTATTTCAGATCCAAAAGAGATTCTGAGAAAAGATATGGCTTCACTAAGGTAGACCAACAGTGCAGCAAAAGAAGCTACATCAGGTATTTCAAGAAATATTTATGCTATTATTTCTTCTGATGAAACACTTAATTGTCAAGAATTTATAAATACATCATAAAATTCTAGGGTTTGGGCATCTTCAAGCATTGCTGCTTGGGAAGATCCAATCCCTAGTGACTCCACTAGGATAAGTTTACCACCACCACCTTCTCAGTTACTAGCTATAGCAATATTGCCTTCCTCCATCCTTCCCATACCCATTTCCAATATGGCTGCCCCTCAATTGACCAAAATGAAAAGGATCCTGGTAGCTAGGTATGCCCCCCTAAATTTTCCAAATCCCCTCTCGTCCATGCCACTGGAGATTACCTCAAGTACATGCCTAAGTTCACAGGAGAAGGAGATTTCACAGCTGAAGAACACCTAGAGGCATTTTACAGCTACGCTGAGAACATTAACATAGAACAAGAAGATGTATGGACTAGGGTTTTTGTGCAAAGCCTGGATGGTTAGGCTAGGAAATGGTTTAAAGAGCTGTCTGCTGGGTCAGTGGTAGGAATTGAAGCCCTAGATGACATCCTTCTAAAACATTTGGGAGAAAGGAGAGACCACCTCTTTTATATTACAGAGTCCAACAACTTGAAAAGAGAAAATGGGGAGTCTGTCTCCAACTTCACCAAGAGGTTCAACAATATGTACAGCAAGATCCCCACTGATACCTCAACTAGGATAACTTATGCCAATGCCTTTGACTCTGATTTCTGCCTACTTATTAGAGAAAGGAGGTCTACCTCCTTATCACTCATGCAAGATGCTGCCCTAGAGGTAGAATCAAACATTGTGGCATCTCATAAGGTCAAAGGAAATATAGATAGGAAGAAGCAGCCAGAAGAGCCTATTGGGGCTTCTTCATCAGAGAACAAGAACGAAAAAAAGACCAGACTATTAGATAACCTGACTGCTGAAATGTCTAAGCTGAAGGACCAAGGAAAAATACCAATGAGGGGTAAAGGACCAAGTGATTTTGCTCCCTAAAACCCTAATTTTGTCCCTTATAGAAGAGGGAACCCCCCAGTTTAGATTCTAAAAAAGGAAAGGAATCAAGGGGAAGATCAGAGAATAAGAGCTCCATTTCAGAATGGTGTATTAGAAGAAGAGCCAGAATTCATTGAAGAAGAAGGAGAAGCTGAAGACAACATCCACTGCATGGAGGATGAGGTAGACTATTCTTTTCTGACACAGGCAGAATATGAAGAAGCCCTAGTGGATGAGTAGATCAGTGAAGGAGATGTATACCAGGATGATGGTCAGGAAGGGTACAATTTAAGGTCCAGGCTGGTTTCTCCTCTTAAAAAAAATGTTGTACCTGTCAAACAGCCTGCTACCCCAGCCAAAAAGTCTCCTATTTTACAAAAGAAAATGGCTGTCATTCCAAAACCATTGCAAAAACCAGCACCTTCATCAACCCCTGACCATGTCCAACTCAGAGCTCCAGTACATGAGGTAAGGTTTCCTGATAGGCTATATTATTCTTTCAACTTAGAGTCAGAGATTTATAAATTGAAGATCCCTTTCCCATTAGTTGAGCTAATGAAAAATGATGCATTCAAGTCTTCCATTCTGAATTCTCTTTAGCCAAAGGTGCATATTGATACTGACTTTGTAAATCTGCAAGATGACAAACCTGTTGTAACCCTCGGCCCCATGATCGAAGACCTAAAGGACTCATGCCCACCTTTCTATATATCCTTGAATATCCATGATAAAGTCCTTCATAACTGTCTGCTGGATTCAGGAGCCTCTCATAACCTAATGCCAAAGGTTGTGATGGATGAGCTTGATCTCAACATCACAAATCCCTACCATGAATTATTCTCCTTTGAAACTAGAAAAGTCAAGTGCTTGGGCCTCATCAAAGACCTTGTTGTGAACCTAACTCAACTACCTTCAAAAAGCATCATGATGGACATTGTAGTGGCTGATATCCCTCCAAAATTTGGTCTTTTGTTGTCTCGATCATGGAGAAAAAGGTTAGGTGGCACCCTTAATATGGATCTTACATATGACACCATCCTAATGTTTGGAGGGGAGACCAAGAGGCTTTATAGGGAAAATCAGCTAGCCTACATCATAAGCAATGAGAGCAATTCAGTGAATCACCCCATCTATGCAGTGGACACTGATTTTGGGTCATGCATTCTGCAAATAGATGATTCTCAGCAAACATCAGTCCAGCTCACTAAGCCCTAATTGTCAGCAGCCCGAAGAGGTGACCACAATAGTCTGGAACATGTATTTTGATGGAGCTAGCACTTAGAGTTCAGTAGGTGCAGGTGTAGTATTGATCTCCCCGTCCAAGGAAAACATTCATATGTCTTATAAGCTTGATTTTAAAACCACTAACAATATAGCAGAATATGAAGCCTTGCTTCTGGGAGTTAAAGCTGCCAAGGAGATGGCGATCATGTACATAAGAAATTTTGGAGATGCAAACCTTATTATACAGTAGGTCAACAACACTTTTCAGACAAAAAATGTCAGACTAAAGGCCTACAGGGACGAGGTATGGAAACTCAGAGACTCCTTTATGTTTTTTGAACTGTCATATATACCTAGGGCTTTGAATCACCTGGTTGATTCCCTAGATGTCTCTGCAATTCTATTTGTTCCTCCTTTACCTCCTAAGCTCAGCTACAATGTTCAGGTTAAGTACAGATCTTCCCTACCAGATAATGTCAAATTTTGGAAGGTTTTTGAGAATGATGATGAGCTTAGTAAATTCCTTCAGATAGTAGATGAATTCTCTGATATGCATATAGACCAAGAAAACCTAAACATGGAGGAATCCAAGTAGCTCAAGTTGAAAGATAAAGTAGTTGATCAGAACATTGTCCAATTACCCAACAACTATATACCCTTGGGTCTAGTACCTCTGGAAGAGTTGTTTGATCATAATGACATCCCTTTGAAGCCTGCCAAAAGGGAGCAAGACCCTGCTATCCAAGAGCAAAACATAGGTAGCCATAGCCATCCAAAACTGATAAATCTGTCCACTGAGTTGACTATTGATCAAAGGTCAAAATTTTGCAGCCTGATAAAAGAGTTTGTTGATGTCTTTTCCGGGGAGTACAGTGACTTGAAATTTTATGACACCACTATCATCCAGCATAGGATTCCTTTGGAGAAGGACACCATCCCTTTCAAGAAGAAAATGAGATCCATCAATCCTCTCCTATTACCAGTAATTGAAAAAGAAATCCATAAGCTCCTCAAATCCAAGATCATAATCCCCCTCAGGTATTCCAAGTGGATTGCAAACCTAGTAGTGGTAATAAAGAAGAATGTGGAAATCTTGTTGTGTGTGGATTTTAGAAACCTGAACAAATGTTTCAAGAAATACAACTATCCATTGCCCAAGATGGAACACCTGTTGCAGAAAGTCTCAGGGGCTAGTGTCATGTCATTCCTAGATGGCTTCTCTGGATACAACCAAGTTGCTGTGCACCCTGATGACCAAGAGAAGACTGCCTTTACCACCCCCTGGGGCACTTTCATGTATGCTAAAATGCCATTTGGGCTAATGAATGTTGGGGATACTTTTCAGAGAGCCATGGACCTAGCTTTTGTAGGGTTGAAAGATAAATTTATGCTCATATACTTGGATGACCTAACTGTTTACTCCCACAACCATCATGACCATTTGCAGCGTTTGAGGAAGGTTTTTCTGAAGTGTAGAAGGTATGGGATATCACTCAATCCTAAGAAGTCCCAGTTTACACTCAGTGAAGGGAAACTCATAGGTCACATATTATCAGCTGAGGGTGTAAAGATTGATCCGGTAAGGGTGGAAGCAATTTAGAAGCTGTCCATACCGAGATCCAAAAGGGACATTTAGTCCTTTTTAGGTAAGATAAACTTTGTTAGGAGGTTCATCTCTAATTTCTTCGAGCTGGTGAAGCACATAACAACCATGCTAAAAAAGGATGCAGAAATAAAATGGACTGACCAGACAAGAAGCTCTTTTGAAGACATCAAGAAGGCTATCATGGAGGCCCCAACCCTGATTAGTCCTGACTACACGAAGAGTTTTTACATCTTTTCTTTTGCATCTTATGACACAGTGGTAGCTGTGCTGTTACAAAAAGATAATGAGGGTTTTGATGATCCCTTTGCATTCTTCAGCAAAACCTTGAGAGATGCTGAGTTGAATTATGATCTAATTGAGAAACAGGCTTATGCTCTCATAAAATCTTTGAAGACTTTCAGAATTTACATTCTCCATGCAAAAGTCCTTGCATATGTCCCTTCAGCTGCTTTGAAGGATGTTTTGACTCAACTTGACATTGATGGGAAGAGAGCAAAGTGGATTTCCAATCTCATTGAGTTTGATATAGAGGTGAAGCCCACTAAGCTAGTAAAGGGACTAGGTTTGGCCAAACTCATGGCTAAAGAAAACTGTGAACTAATGGGGATAAACTTCACCGGTGTCAAATCAGCAAGAGTGCAGACTGTGGTAGTAGTAGAAGTAGATCAAGATCAGAATGACATTCCACCAGTAGCTAAAAACCTGTCCTCCTGTGAGTGGTACTCAGGTATTATTCATTTTTTGCAAAAATTAGAAGTTCCTCCTGATCTCACTCTATCAAGCACGAGCTCTTAAGTTAAAATCTGTTAAGTTTTGCATAATTGACAAACTGCTGTACTGGAAAGATCAGTCTGGAATTTTGTTGAGATGTCTAGATAAGGAAGAAGCATAGAAGGTCATGCATCACTTTCATTCTAGCACATGTGGGGGCCACCACTATTGGAAAACCACAGCCCACAAGATCCTAAGAGCAAGATACTATTGGCCAAGCCTCTTTGTTGATGTATGTACTTTTGTAAGGGCCTGTGACCAGTGCCAAATATTTATAGGGAAGCAGCAGCTCAAATCCTTGCCCCTTAGGCCTATTATGGTGAATGGGCCTTTCCAGCAATGGGGTTTGGATTTCATACGTGAAATAAATCCGTCTTCCAGTGGGAAGCATAAATGGATCCTAGTAACCACATACTACTTTACCAAATGGATAGAGGTAGTACCCACCAGGAATGCCACTCATCAGGTCATCATGAGATTTTTGTATGATAATATCTTTAGCATGTTTGGTTTCCCAGTAAGGTTAGTAACTGATAATGCACCTACTTTCAAGGCTGATGAATTAGTGAAAATGTGTGAGTCAATGGGAATTCAACTGGTGCATTCCACATCCTATTATCCTCAAGGCAATGGCTTGGCTGAGTCATCCAACAAAATCCTAGTTAGGATCATCAGGAAACTACTGGAGACAAATCAGAAAAGTTGGGATTCTAGCTCAAGTTTGCTATATGGGTTGATAGGGTAACATAAAAAAGATCGCTAAGGACTTCTCCATTCAAGTTAGTTTATGGTACTGAGGCCATTTTTCCTATTCATCTCATTCTACCAGTGGAAAAATTCTTTCAAGAAGAGGAAGATGAACCAAATGATATAGTGAGGAGAATGATGGACTTGGTTGAGTTGCAGCAAATCAGAGAGAAAGTGATAGGAAAATTAGAACCCCATCAATAGAAGATAAAGGGCATGCTTGACAAAAGGGAAAAAGTAGACAACTTTTAGGTTGGAGATTGGATCCTAAAGTGGGATGCTGTCAGACATGACAAGGGAAAAAATGGAAAGTTTGATTCTTTGTGGATTGGCCCTTTTGTGATAGCTCAGGTACATAAGAATAACACCTTCAAATTGCAGAATCTGGAAGAGGAAGAGGTGTTTGATGGCCTAGTGAATGGGCGGTTTCTAAAACTTTACTTTATTTGAGGCTCTGAGGCCTTGTCATTGTAAAATAGTAGTTAGTAGGTTGTTTTTGCTTACATAATAAACTCCATGCCCAATGGAACAGTAAATCATAGTGTTAAGTTTTTAGTTGTTTTTAGGGAAAGGCATTTTGGTCTGGGATTCTTGGAACCTCACTAGGAGGTTCCCATCCCCAAGTAGGAGCCAGATGTTATCTCCCAAAATAAATTTATTTTGACAGTATGAAGAATTTGATTTATGTAATGAAAAATCTGAGGATGCCTGACAAATTGAAGGTCTCTGTTTTTTATGTGGTTGAAAAATTTGGAAGTTTTAGCTTTCGGTGGCTTAGGCGAGGCTTGTAATAGCTCATTAGCCACCGAAAAGATATGTTTCAGCGGCTAACAGTTGAATGAGGGATAAAGGTAAACGACCGAAAGTGGCCCGAGAAAGTAGAATTAAATCAACACTTTTAGTGGCTTAGGCGAGATTTCAAATGACTCATTAGCCATCGAAAAGTGTTGCTTTGAGTCGCTTAGGGAGAAAACCAAGAAACATGTTAACTGCCGAAAGCAGTAGCGAGCGATATTAGTAAAGGTGGTTTTGGTGGCTTAGGCAAGACTTGGAACAACGCATTAGCCACCGAAAGGTGATGCTTTCGGCAGCTTATCAAACAATTCAACGCAGATTTTAACCGCCGAAACCAAGAAGACACGCATTGAAGAAAAAGTGCTTTTGGTGGCTTAGGCGAAGGCTTGGACATTTCATTAGCCATCGAAAGGACAGGTTTTTGGCAGTTAAATGGGTTTTTTGGCAAGGCCACTATCCGCTGAAAGCAGGATTTCACCGCAAAGCTGGGATAATAGTTTCGGTGGTTTAGGAGAAAGAAATATCATTTATTTAGCCACCGAAAAGCTATCTTTTCGATGGTTTGCAGACAAATTCAGGAAGATTGTTAATCACCGAAAAGACAAAATAGGGAAATGGTTATAAAATAGTCAAATCACACCCCATCAGCAGGATGAAAAATAAGTGGAGGGCATGAAAAACCACCGAAAATACTTGAGCTTGCATAACCACATGTGCAAATACGTTAAAGAGGTTGTTATAAAAATGGCAAAGGATTGATAGGATTCGAAACCCTCAGTTTTCTTCCACATGTCCAAAAGAACAACAAAAAACCCACCGAGTATCCAGGCCAATGTGTGATATGATTGCTTAGGAAAGGAGATTGAGAGGATCAACTGCTGCCATCACCTTATGATCTCAGCATCCATCATGAAGCACTTCCCTCCCCCACACCAAAGGAGCAAGAAGAACCAACAGAGAGGACTTCCTCTAGTAAGCCTAAAACTCAAAAGATCAATCAATTACTAAGGAAAATTTATGAGATGGAGATTTTGGAAAGAGAAATAAAGAAGAATAATGTTGCATTAACCAGCAAAAACAAGCTTCTACATAAGTCTTACCTAGAGCAGAGAGAAAGATATATTTTCTTAAAGAGGCTAAATACAAGGTACCTAAAGGACAATACTAGACTGTACAGGATGATTAGGCTCCAAATACTACAATTGAAGGAAACTAAGGCAAACCCTAGTAGCCACTCCACCTTGGAAACCCTAGCTGAGGCTGCAGTTAGCCTTCAGCCTCCAAAAACCAATCAGGTTCATGTTAATCCTCCTAGCACAGAGCATGCTGAAGAAGAAAGCTGAGTAGACAGTCATAAAAGAACATTTTTGGGAAAACCCTAATAAATTTTGAAAACAGGGCTTTCAATGGCTTAGGTAGATACTGGGGTAGTTCATTAGCCACCGAAAGCATCGCTTTTGGCAGCTAATGGTTCCGATGGACAGGCCTCTTAACCACCGAAAGTAGACAGAGGCTTAAAATCAAATTTTGGCATACAGGACTAGTTTTTGGTGAATATAGGTGGCTTAGGGACATAGTCTGAAGATGAAGAGCACATAGGAAAGCATCAGAAAAAGGTCTGTTTCGGTTTTACTAAGACATAACAACACAAAATGCCACCAACACCTAGATGTCAAGTGAAACAGTGACTTGACCAGCAGAGGACTAGTGGCAGTGATTGCCAATACTTACTTCAGTTAACAGAAAGTTCAAACAATGAACGAATTCTTCAGACAGTTAGAGTAATAGTTAATTAGGGTTTCATGACGTAGTTATGCAAAAAACAATTATTTTGTTTATTTTTATTAAATCAGATCCAAGTTTTCAGGATCTGAGTATTTTTGTAATGGCTATAAAGTCTAAGACCTATTTTATTGAAAGGGTTTGACTTTGGGAACTTGTAGACCGATACTATTGTCAAGCTTCTCATTTTGATCATGGCCTAATATAAGCTCTTTTGTTATCATTTGTTTAGCTTCCATTTCTGTCTTTTCTGTGCTTATGCTTGAATGTGTTATTCAGGTTATATTCAAGTTAATTAATGTCTGATAGCTGTCACCCTATTGGCATGTTTATGTGAATTGAATTATAAGTGCTTTCCTTATCATGATTTAGCCATTTATATGTATCTGTTTTATGTATTAATCTGCCAGCATGATGAGTTCTCCATCCCTGCACCCTATTTTAAACCTATGAACAGTGGTAACTAAAAGCCTTGTACCTGATTGAGTTTCATGCATGTCTTGAGAGTGGAAGGTCATATAGGTCACCTGACTTGATCCATTTTAGAAAACCCCAAAAACATTGTAAGTTACCAGGCATCCTCGAGCTACAACCTAGAGGAATTTCCAGGAGTAATAACAGGGTGTGTAGGCAGTGGGGAAGCTAGGACAGATAGGTCTTGTGACATTGTTCTTATATTTGTAGATGAGCTCACTAGCTTAGCAGTTCTTCCTGCCCATTGCCTTAGACGCCTGATAAACCCAACTAGAAAGATGGCTTGGCTGGTAGCCTAATAAAACCATATGTTGGCTTGGCTGTGTCTTGTTGCGTTTGACCTTATGAGAAACTTTTGGCTGGACAATGTGATAAACCCAACTGTGAATGCTGGCTTGGCTAGGTATCCTAATAGACCCAGCAGTGAGGTGGCTTAACTGTGTACAGTCTAATAAACCCATATGTTTGCTTGACTGGTCCTTAAGGTGAATGTTGGCTTGACTATGAACAGTCTGTTAAACCAAACTATGAGATGGCTTGGCTGAGTAGCCTATGAAATCCATTTGTTTTGCTTGTTTTCCCTTACATCATGATAAACCCAACTGTGTTGGCTTGGCTGATTTTTGTTGCACCCTTGGCTATGTATGATTATGCTAGTGTTCCCTTATTCCTTGATGAAATCATGCCCAGCTCGGGGGTGGCAGTGTTGCTGAGAGATTGATGAGTGCACTAGCCTATGGTTGGGTGGAATGTTGCAGCGACATAGTTGGTTGCAGGACAAGTTCTTCTCAAGATAAGTGTTCATGTCTACGTTAACCTCTGCAATTGTATTTCTTGCATTGTAATTGCTTGATGGAATATGATGAACATGTTGGTCATGTTGAATTGAAGAATTGTTCCTTTGAATAATTGCAATTATAGGCATCTATGTATGTTTCCTTCAATGTATTGTTAAACTAAGTTGCACGGTTAGATTGTCGGATTAATGTTGTCCTAGATGGCCAAGTCTGTTCAAAGACTTCGATTAGCAGGTCGAATTTTAGAGCATAAACCTTCTTCCGCAATGGTTTATTCTACAGGCGGGATGCGGGATGTGGAAGAGATCCTTTGGAAGATTTGAACCTCCACAAATTCCTTTCCGCAATTGCGGGATGCGGGACGTTGAGATGTATTTTTGTGAATTACAGCTTTTTACAGTTTTCATTCTACAACACACCTTTCCGCAACTTGTGGGATGTGGGATGCGGGATGCGGCTTCGCAGATTTCGATTTTTGCAACAGTCATTTCTGCATGCGGGTTGCGGGGATGAAGAATGCGGGATGCAGGATGTGGGATCGCGGTATTGTGATTTCCACAATTCTTGACCCTACAACTCAAGTTTTCCATGTCGTCGATTTTTGCGGGATGATCCTGAGCCGTTGATTTTGTTCCGGATGCGGAACCATTTCTGATCATTGGTTTCCGTCGCGATTTCTCTCTGCTGTCTGATCTCCTTTGATATCTTTCCTTGCATATCGTTGATTTGATCAGTGGAAGACATGAGGGAGAGTGACAGTGTCGGAAATGTCGAGAAGTGGTTTGCGGCCATGCCCTATTTTTTGATGAACAGTAAAGGTTCTCGATGAAATTTTAATTCTGCATGATAATGGGGTATGGGTGCGTGACAAAGTGGTATCAGATCTTTTGGTTGTAGCATTGGGCCTGGATGAGATAGGATGAATAGTTAGAGGAAATAAGAATGTCCTCTAATACCAACCCTATAGTACATGATAGAGTGGTATCAGAGATGCTAGTTTTAGCGCGGGACCTAAATGGGAGAGAATGAATAAATTGGAAGGGTTGAGAATATCCCTAGATACCAGCATTGTAGTACACTACAGAGTGGTATCTATAGAATGGTTCCAGCACTACAACATGGTATCAACACTATGGGTTGCAACATTGGGCCTGAAAGGGGCGAGTTGAACATTTAACAGAGCTATCGGTTACAGTATTGGGTCTAGATAGGCCAGATGACAGTAAGTAAATGGTTTTAATTTTGAATTACTATGTATCTAACAAATGGTGTTTGATAACACATTTTGCAGAGTCATAGTGCATTTTGGAAGAGTGGGTTGTTGGAGTAGCCATGAGAACCTACGACATGAATGATGCACAGGATCCCTATGACCACGAGGAAGATGCTATGGGGGAAAATGTCTGAGTTGGAAATGCAATAAGAGTCTAATGGGAGGAGGTTTCAAGATACTCCCCCATATTTTGCAGCCACCATGAGAAGCCTCAAGGTGGAGATGCAGAGCTACATGGAAGACAATAAAAGGTTAGTTAAGTCTTGGGAGGAGCAGAATCAGCTGAATCCAGCCATGCTGCAAAGTATGACAGATATTCAGAGGAGAATGAACTCTGGGGACCAAACATTAAGTCCGTAAGGCAGTAAGAGTGCTTCTAGAAGGAGAAAAGGAGAAAGAGATCTCCTAGTGAGTCATCTGACTCTAAAGGATCCACTAGTGATTCAAGTTCCTCTTCTCATAGGAATGAGAGGAAGAGGCATTATCAGAACCATTCACGTGATGAGTTTAAGAAGGCGAGGCCTCCTATATTCAATGGCAAGATAAATAATGGTTAAGAAGCTGAAGCTTGTATTCTTAGGATGAGGAAATATTTTCAAGTTCAGGATTATTCAGGAAATATGAAGGATAGAGTAGCCATCTTCAATTTGACTGGAAGAGAATCCATATGGTGGGAGCACTTCAGGCAAGTGAATAAGATTAATGAAAGGAAAGTTGTGTGGAAACAGTTCCAGAATTATTTCAAGCAGAAATAGCTCTCTGACAAGTACTATCATGACAAGATCAAAGAATTTCATGAGCTGATATTGGGACATCAGACCATGGAAGAGTATGCAAACAAGTTCTTGGAGATTTTGAGATATGTCAAGTACATCAAGGATGAGAAATTGAAAATCCATCATTTCTTGAGTGGATTTCCTCAGTCTTACAAAGACATAATTGAGTTTTATGAGCCTAGAACTCTGGAATAAGCAATAAGGAAACATAAGTATTGCTATGAGAAAAGCAGAGGAAAACTTGACTATCATAAGACATGGAAGGATAGAAAGAATGAGAAGTATAACCAAAGGAAGAAATGTTTCAAACCTTCTAACTTCAGGAATCAGCAGAAGCAACCATCCCAAGATAAGAAGCAACCAACTAGAGTGGTGGGAGAAAAACTGAGAGATCCACATCAAATCAAAGAACTACTCCAATGTTGGAAATGTGGAGGACCCCACATGCACAGGAATTGTCCATTCGAGAATGAGAGTGCAAGGCCAACTTACAATATTCAAGAGGTAGAAAAAGTGGGTCAAGTAGCGAGGGCCATCCCTAGGATTTACGCAGCGCTGGTGGACCGCCAGGCAGATCATCAGTCAACTGTGGTTGAATTTGCAGGTAATATTGCTGCATAATCTGTTTCTATTTTGATTGACCCTGGTTCTACCCATAGTTACATTTCTCCTAGAGTAGTGGAGATTTGTTCTTTTAAGAAAGTAAGGCATAGAAAATTGTGGTTAGTTCAGCTAGCCACTGGAACTAAGAGAAAGGTTAGTGAACTGGTAGAGAAATTTCCATTGGTGATGAATGGATGGGTTACTTGTGTATATCTGAATGTTCTACCCCTTGGTTCCTATGATGTTCTCATTGGAATGGATTGGTTAGAAGCTCACAGGGTAAAGCTTGATTGTTACCATAATAATTTTGAATGCATGGATGAAGAAGGGAACTTGAGAGTGGTAAGAGGCATTCCAAAGGTAATTTCTATGAGGTAGATTTCAGCAATACAATAGAAGAAATTTTGTAGAAAGGGTAGCCAGTTGTATACATCTCATATTGTGGTGGTAGCAGAGAATGAAACTCCTAGGTTGGAGGACTTTCAGGTATTGCAAGAATTCAGGGATGTTTTTCCTAATGAGATTCTAGGGCTTCCTCCAAAGAGGGACATTGATTTCACAATTGAACTTGTGCTAGTAGCAGCACTAGTGTCCAAGACATCCTACAGAATGAGTAGGCCGAAAATTTTAGAGTTGAAGATGCAATTGCAAGAGTTGTTGGAGAAAAAGTATATTAGGCCGAGTGTATCTCCCTGGGGAGCACCAGTTCTGTTTGTAAGGAAGAACGATGGTACACTCATATTGTGTATTGATTACAGACAGATGAACAAATTTATAGTAAAGAACAAGTATCATTTGCCTAGGATTGATGACCTCTTTGATCAAATGAGGGGAGCAAAGGTATTTTCCAAGATTGACTTGAGGTCGGGTTATCATAAAGTGAGAATCAAGGATGAATACATTCGTAAGACAACCTTGAGAACAAGGTATGGACATTATGAGTTTGTAGTGGCACCATTTGGTATCACAAATGCACCAGCTATGTTTATGTGCCTTATGAATAGTGTCTTCAGCAGGTATTTGGACAAGTTTGTTTTTGTTTTCCTTGATGACATTCTTGTCTATTCTAAGAATGAGGAAGAGCATGATGACCATTTGATATTGACATTACAATTTCTTAGGGAGCATTGGTTGTATGCAAAGTTGAGAAAGTGTGACTTCTATAAAGATAAAATTCAGTACTTGGGTCACATTATCTCAGAAGAGGGTATATATGTGGACCCTCACAAGATTGAAGCCATAATGAATTGGCTACTCCAAGAAATGTGATATATGTAAGATCTTTTATGGGATTTGCAAGATACTATAGGAGATTCATTGAAAGATTCTCCAAGGTTGCACATGCCATTACTTCTTTTCAAAAGAAGGGAATAAAGTTTGAATGGGTAGTGAGGTGTGAAGAAATATTCAAACAGTTGAAGAATCTTCTCACCAGAGCGCAATCTTGAAAGTTGCAGACCTAGAGAAATATTTTGTGGTGTGTACTGATGCATGCATTCAAGGGCTTGGAGGAGTCCTTATGCAAGACAGCCATGTGATATGTTATGAGTCAAGGAAGTTGAGGGAGCATGAGAAGAACTATGCTACTCATGATCTGGAACTTGCAGCCATAGTACATGCTCTCAAGTGTGGAGGCATTACTTGATGGGAAAAAGATTCGAGCTAAGGACATACCATTGTGGCATGAAGTATTTGTTTTATCAGCCTACTCTAAATGCTAGGAAAGCTAGATGGCTAGAGTTTTTATGTGAGTTTGATTTTGAAATCAAGCACATAAAGGGAAAAGAGAATAAGGTAGTTGATGCACTCAGTGGGAAGGTGCAAGAAATGCATGTGGCATCCGTTAGTGTTTGCCAATCGGAGTTGAGGCAGCAAATTGCTAACCATGTTGTTGAAGATAAATTGTATGTGTAGGTAAAAGACAAGTTGCAACACCAAAGCCTTGAAAATAGGTATGAGGGATATAAATTGGAATAAGATGGACTTCTTACCTATAAGAACATAATTCACATTCCAAATGTAGCATATTTGAGGAGAGTTGTTATGGATGAGATCCATCAAGCTCTATATTCTAGTCACCCAGGATATCAAAATACAATTGCTACAGCTAGAAAGCAGTACTTCTGGCCAGGAATGAAAAAGGACATGGCTGAATACATTTCAAGGTGCATGAAATGTCAACAGGTGAAGGTTGAGCATCAACACCCAACATGGTTGTTATAGCCTTTTCCAGTTCCAGAATGGAAATGGGAAGTTATTTCCATGGATTTTATTACAAGATTGCCAATGACTTGGAGACAACATGATTCCATCATGGTTGTGGTGGAAAAGTTGACAAGGAAAACCCATTTTATACCAGTTAAGTCTACTCATAAGACTGATGAAATTGCAAAGATATTCATGAAGGAGATTTTCAAATTGCATGGATTGCCAAAGGCAATAGTCTTTGACATCAATGTCAAGTTCACTTCCAATTTTTGGAAGGGACTGTTTGCAGATTTGGTTACAAAGCTAAACTTTAGCACCGCATACTATCCTCATACTGATGGATAGATAGAGAGAGTTAACCAAGTGCTTGAAGACATTCTTCGCATGTATGTGATGGGAAAACCAACCAAGTGGGAAGATTATTTACACTTGGTAGAATTTGCTTATAACAATGGACAACAAGCATCCTTGGGGATGAGTCCATATGAAGCTTTGTATGGCAGGAGGTGGAGGACACCAGTGACTTGGGATAATTTGGTGAACAGAGTTGTGATTGGTCCAAAATTGCTCAAGGAGATGGAGCAGGAGGTTGTAAATATTAGACAGAATCTGAAAGCATCTCGGGATAGATAAATCAGCTATGCTGATAAGCATAGGGTGGACAAAGAGTTCAGTGTTGGGGATCATGTTTACCTCAGAGTGAGGGAAAATAAATTTCCCTTGAAACTTGGAAGTTGTGCCAAGTTGTCACCCAGATATTGTGGGTTGTTTGAAGTGATTGAAAGAATAGGGCCAGTTGCATATAGACTTGCATTGCCAGTTAGCACTAGGGCTCATAATGTTTTTCATGTTTCTTTGCTTAAGAAATATATACATGACCCTAACCATGTGATAAATTGGGATGTGATTTAAGTGGAACCCGAGGGAGAGTTTCGAATCGAGCCAATGTGCATCCTTGATAGGAAGGTCACCATGCTCCAGAACCGAGCCATAGGACAGGTAAAGGTGTAGTGGGAGCACTACGATCCTGAAGAGGCTACATGGGAGTTGGAGGATGCCATGTGATTGGCACATCCATTTTTGTTTGAATCTATGGATCACCAAGGGTTGTACCAATGTAGCATTTTTGTTCAATTTTGTAAAGCACTGAGAACAATGCTATTGAAGGGAGAGGGGAATGTAACACCCCAATTTTGACCTCGTTTGCATTAAACTATATAATGTAAATATTATATGGAATCATGACAAGGATCTCAAGGCTAAGGCCCTATCATTGATTAATGTTTGGTATATAGGCGATCATGGTTGATTCCTATGGTTTCTTTTCTAAGTCAAGCACGTTTGTAAACATCATGTAAATATGCAAATTAATGAAAAAACCAAAACCATCTATGTCAATGCAATGAATGATGAAATGGGGGGATTATTTTCTTAAGGATAAGGGGGAGAGAGTGTTAACCTTGAGCCAGTTTGGGGAAAAGCCACGTGTCATGGGGAAAACCCATCAAAACTGTCAACCACCCTTTTTGTTGTCTTTTCTTCCCAACCATTTATTTCTGCCAGAATGTGGTTGAGGTAGTAATGGCATGGAAGGGAAAGAGTATGGGAAAATTTGAATTTGGGGAAGAGCACCCAGTTTCGAATGTCTTGTTTTGACTTCATGGGCAAGAAAAACACCCAGAACCGTATGCCATTTTTCTCATGCATTCACATCTTCATTGGGATTTCATGTTTTGGGAGTTGTGGGACATCTTGCTCAGGGATCATTATTCTCCATTCGCGTGGAAGCTCTTCGGAACTAAGTTATTCCTATGTGTATCCTTCGCGTTTTGTAGGTGTTTTCCCTTAAAGAGACCGTGGTTGCTGTGTTGCAGCGTAATATTGAACTACAGAGTGTATGAGATCCTGTTACTTGTGTTTCAGAGTAAATCCTGTGTTGTGGATCCTCCCTATGGTTGTTGTGTTGTGCACCCTGGTTTGGGTCTGAACTATGTACAAGAATCAGGAGTGGGAGAGACGTAGAATGTGCTTCATAAACCTAGTGTGGAACCTCACAATAAGATAAGAGTGGTTGGTAAACCTGCTATGCAGGTCTTGAAGGGCACTGGAAGGGAAGGTGTAGCCTGAGAGGCTGTGGAGCAGAGAAGGGGACACTTCCTTATGTTGGGTGTGTAGGAAGTGGGGAAGCCATGATAGATAGGTCTTGTGACAGTGTTATTAGCTTTGTATATGAGATTACTAGCTTAGCAGTTCTTCCCTTCCATTGCCTTAGAATATTGATAAACCCAACTGGAAAGATGGCTTGGCCGATAGCCTGATAAGCCCATCTGTTGGCTTGGATGTGTCTTGTTGCATTTGAAATTGTGAGAAACCTTTGGATGGACAGTCTAATAAACCCAACTGTGAATGTTGGCTTGGGTAGGTAGCCCGATAAACCTAGCAGTGAGATGGCTTGACTGTGTACAGTATGATAAACCCATTTGTAGGCTTGACTAGTCCTTAAGGTGAATGTTGGCTTGACTGTGAACAGTCTGTGAAACCCAACTATGAGATGACTTGGATGAGTAGTCTGTGAAACCCATCTATTTGGATTCTTTTCCCTTACAGCCTGATAAACCCAACTGTGTTGGCTTGGTTGAGTTTTGTTGCACCCTTGGATATGTATGAGTCTACTAGTGTTCCCTTACTCCTTGAGGAAATCATGCCCAGCTCGGGGGTGGCAATGTTGCTGAGAGATTGATGAGTGCACAAGCCTATGGTTGGGTGGAACGTTGCAGTGACATAGTTGGTTGTGAGACAAGTTCTTCTCAAGATAAGTGTTCTTGTCTATGTTAATCTCTGCAATTGTATTTCTTGCATTGTAATTGCTTGATGGAATGTGATAAATCTGTTGGCCGTGTTGAATTGGTGAATTGTTATTTTGAGTAACTGCAATTATAGGAATTTATGTATGTTTCCTTCAATGCATTTTTAAACTAAGTTGCAGGGTTATATTGTTAGATTGATGTTGGCCTGGATGGCCAAGTCTGTTCAAAGACTTCGATTAGCAGGTCAAACTTTCGAGCGAAAACCTTCTTCTGCAATGGTTTATTCCGCAAGCGAGATGTGGGATGTGGAAGAAATCCTTTGGAATATTTGGACCTCCACAAATTCCTTTCCATAATTTCCAGATGCGGGATGCTGAGATGTATTTTTGTGAATTATGGATTTCCCCAGTTTTCATTCTGCAACGCATCTTTCCGCAACTTGCAGGATGCAGGATGTGGCTTTGCAGATTTCAATTTCCACAATGGTAATTTTCGCATGCGAGATGTGGGAATGCAGAATGTGGGATGTGGGATGTGGTATCGTTATTTCTACAATTCCCGACCCCGCAACTCAAGTTTTCTACGTCGTCGATTTTTGCGGGATGATCCTGAACCGTTGATTTAGTTCCAGATGCGGAAACATTTGTGATCGTTGGTTTCCATTGTGATTTCTCTCTGATGTCTGATCACCTCTGAGATCTTCCCTTGCAGATCGTCGAACCGATCAGTGGAATATGGGAGGGAGCATGACCGTGTTGGAAATGTCGAGAAGTGGTTCACGACCATGTTTTTTTTTTTTATGAATAGTAAAGGTTCTCGATGAAATTTTAATTCTGCATGATAATGGGGTATGGGTACGTGACATGATTTCTCCTGAGCCTCTGCAACATTCCCATTTCTCTGACTTGAAGAGCGATTTCTTAGAAAATTCCAATACATATGTCCAATCTCTCCACAAGCATAACACTTTAATTCTCTATGTCTGCCTCTTCCTTTTCCTCCTTTGAATCCTCCTCTCTAAGATGACTCATTACTAGAACCCTCATATCCATCTTTAGAATTCCTACCTCCACTAGCAATAGATCCTCTTCCTCTTACTACATTCTTTCCTCTGTTTTATTGGTTCTGTTTTCTGTACAGTTTCTCTTCTACATTTGAAGCTACTTGATATGCATCTTCTATAGTTTTCAAATTTAATAAACTGAGTTCATCCTATACATCATATCTTAATCCATTGATATATCTAGCTACTCTTTCTAGACCTCCCTATGTGTGTCTAGCTCTAATACTCAGTCTAAAAAATTCTTCTATGTATTCTTTTACAGTCACGATCTTCTGTCTAAGGTTCTGTAATTGTCTAATAAGGTTCAATTGATAGTCCTTAGGCATAAATTAGCTCTTAATATTACATAGAATCTTATCCCAAGAGTTTATTTTTTACTTACCTCTTCTTTCTCGATGATCTGGAGCTCATCCCACCAAATAGCTGCATGTCCCTTCATTCTAGTAGCTGCATATCTTACTTTCTTCTTGTCTTCAATTTCTTCAAAATCAAAATATTTATTCATAGCATTAGTCCAATCCATGGTTTCTTCAACATTTAAGTTACCTTCATACATAGGTAACTCCACTCTTGGTTTACTACTAGCATTCATCAGCATCTTCAAAAATCTGACTTCTTCAGGACCTTCTTCTTCTTCGTCAGGGGATTATTTTTCTTCATCACTGTTATATAAATTTTACGTGTGATATTTATTTATTTCCATAGCTTCTAGTCTTTCTTTGAGTATTCTCATGTCTCTCTGCAGGTTGTCTACCTCGACCACATCCTATAGGAACCCCATGCGGTCGTCCTTGTCTTGGAGGTATATTTGGACAAGATTTGATACCAAACCTAATGCCAGGTAGGAGATGTGGATCCAATCAGCAACCCAAAAACCAATCCATTCAACTCACAAAGTAGCCAATATGTCGTCCAACTCACTCACGTATTTCAAATACATGATAAATTCTGTTTCACAAATGAAAATTTGCAGACAACCAGAAAGTTAAAGAACTTTCTTGTTCACTTTATGAAATGTCTTGTTGATCATTTGATCAATGTCCCCATCAAATTTGAAGTGCATTCCATAAAAAATTTGTGCACATCATAATTTGTTTGGACCGTGCAACTCCTCCCGGCGAAATCGTTGTGGACCATCGATCTACTTTGATGATGGATCTCTATCATTGATATAAATCTAAATTCTAGTGATTAGTTCTAAATTTCACAAGTCAACCCCTCCTTTATCTTCTGCGCTCTTTCTCCAATGAAATATCTTTATCACCGTCGATCTTCTCCAAGTTTGATCTCCAGTACCGCACGATCTTCAATCGTATGGGTGATTGGTTTAGGTTTAACTTGGGCACATCTTTTGTTTGTGAAATTCAATTTTGACCACAAATCTGCAAAGATATCTGTCCTTTAACGCTCTATAATCTTCATTGAATTGATCACTGAAAGGATCAATTCCCTCTTTCAAAGATCCTTACAGACGATTTCCATCTCCTGCACTTATATCGGAATTCGAAGTGCAAACATAAAAATGCACAGAGAGAATTTCAAACTCATACTTCTAGTGATTAAAACGAAGGTATGAACACTCAATAAATTCTAGAGTAAACTCTATTCTTCATTCCATTGAACCATAAGTACAATTACTCATAGAAGTTGTACTCTTCTCTCCTCACTCACTCTTCTATGCACACACCTATCCTATCCTATATGTTGAATTCAATTCCTCTTATAACACTTCAAAAAACCTGTTAGATCCGAATAGGTTGGATCTGGACACCTAATAAATAAATCCTATCAACAAAGATTTATCCTTGAAGAATTCCTCGCAGGGATGATGGAGAACAATGGAAAACTGCCACTTATTACAAAATAAAACTAATCCTATCTATCTAACATCGAACCCTATCCTTATAGAAGTGATTACATGGAATGTTGACTCATCAATCAATGAAATCTGATCTAGATGCTCCTGCATCAGTATGCAGCTCCTAATATCCTAAATACATCATCAAGTTCTTCTTCTTTTTGTGTGGCGATGACCATGGTTTTTGTGGTGGTGAGGTTAAATTCATCTGGTCAAACCTCCTCTTTTTCTATCTCTCAAACCTCTAATTGAATATCTTCAATAGTTTCTATATCTTTGATTAGTATACCTATTATCTCCCCAACTATCATATTATATTCTAGTCCCCTCCTTGGACCCTAATCCATGGTCCATCCTTGCTTCTCTAACCTTCAATCAACTTGTTCTCCTCACTTTTTCAACTCGTATATCTCCTTTAGGTGGGATTTAGTACTTCCTTACCTACCCACAACTTCTCTCACCACTCTCTCTCTCCCATTCTATCCTCGTTTGTCTTAATCAACTGCCACTTTCAATAATCAACTATATGTTTAGGGTACTCTATGTGCTCTTTCAAACGCTTTCCCCCCCTCCATGGTATTGTCCTACCCTCACTCACTTACATCTAGCAACTCCATCCCAAGTCACCCCCATGTGTATGGGTTTGCATTGTCATGGTTGTTGGGATGAAAGGTAAAAAATATTCCTCTTCTATGAGCATATTTTCCCACAACACCACCTCCTTCACTAATCTCCCACACTCTCGTTTCTTAACCTTCTCTTCATATTTTGTGAAATACTAGTTTAGTTCAATTACAAATTCAACAATGTGACCTACTATGGTTTTCTTCACCTGAAAATCAATCACTATTGCGACCTTGTGGTTGAACCTATGTAATGAAATCAAGTTCTATATGCTCCAATGAATTTGTTTCCTCCTTTTCCAAGATGGTTGCAAATACTTCCTAATCTCTTCAACCATTCGAAGAACACCATTGATAATTCTACAAAGAAAATTGTGTAAATATCATGGTATTTTTTCTTCCATCAAGATCATTTTCCTTTCACATGTTGTTCCTAAAAGTGGTCAATCTACATGATCCACCAATATACTATATAACTTTGTGTTAAATTTCTAGTCATACAGCTAGAGTGCCATATATGTAGTTGAATGTCTCAATAATGGAACCATTTGTTGGCTAAATTTCATACCAAGGTCTATATAGGTATCAAACAAGGGGGTCCACTATAGTTTAAGTGCTTAGATATTTGATCCCTCAAATAGGTAAGGTCTCACCTAAAGTGTTGTGCTAGGACTAGATAAATTATAGGGATTCAACAACGTGATTTTCACAACTAACCATAGTATAAGATATCTTAGGATTCCCCATCAATTAACTAGATTATCGCAACCACCATTAACTCAACCAATATTTACAACAAATTGCACACTCATTATAACTATCTATCATAGAAATTAAACATAATTTTGCACATTACCAAACACCATGATATATATATATATATATATATATATATATATATATATATATTGCAACATCCTAACCATAGCTAAAAATGACAAAAATAAATTAAAAGGGGCTCTTATTTCATTTTCTTGTAGAAAACTCTATTATATTGTCAACTTATTACAATGAGTTACATATATTAAACATTCTACCATTGTAGCTCCCCCCCTATTTTCATTTAGACTATTTAAATTATGATAATTATTCTTTAAGTACTGGAAAAATTTATGGACATATTCATTGAAGGAATATGCTTTCAGATGACCTAGACATGTGTGAAACAATTAATTGTTTAGGAAAAATAACTAAGAGGACAATAGCCTGATGTATTGTCAAATGATAAGTAATTGTGATTATGAAAATGATGCTAACACTTGTCAAAATATGAGTATCGTTATATTATGATGAATGGTGAGTCATGTGGTGTTATCGACAAAGATTGATTGATGTACAAATGAAATATGATGTTTATATTAAATGAATGTTGGCAAAAGTTTATGTGATATCTAGCATGTGCTCTAATGGTTTGTCGAGTGTGATAGGAAAGGCGGGAACATGAGATGCAAGAAGGCGTCATTATACAAGCACTCTAGATGAGTCAAAAGCTATGCCAGGTAATATACACCTAATTTTATGTTATGTTTAATCATGTTTATAAGATTAGATGCAATTAAGGTATTCTTAAAATAGTAGCAACAAGGAAGGTCTTCCTGCATGCATATGTTCTTGCATGCAGAAGACTTAAATTAGGAAACTAGTTGTCTTTAATTTACTTTTCCTAAGTTTACTTTGGAAAATAAATTAAAGTGATCTAAATTAACTTTAGTGAAACACTAGTTAAAGTGAAAGTGAAATTAGGGTTTTATCTTTACCTAAAGTTATAAAATAGAGATCAATTGGTGGAGAGGACAGACACACTTGTATTCCGACAGAGACATGAGACAGACAGGGAGAGAAATTCATACATAGGATTTAGCTGAGAAGACGGAGGAGTGAGCAGCAGGATCACCAAGCTTCATACAGCTGGGTCATACACTCACACAGGAGGGTATTGAGGTTTAGCTGGGATTTTCCCAGTGATTCTGCCAGGTATTGCATTCACCAGGTTTGGGTGAATTTGTAGTGATTGTAAAAGTTCCATATTTTTCTCATAATAAAATATATATCTGATTGCTGCACCGGTTTTCCCATCTTGGGTTTTTCCGAGGGTTTCCATACCCAAAATAATAGTGTCAATATTGTGATGTGATGTTGTGATTGATTCCTTAGTTTTATATTCAACTGCATACTGTAAAAGATATTCATGTGTGGTTATCAGTATAGATTTGCATGCATTGTTAGCCCTAGTTTAATATTAAAGGAAAATTTACATGGAATCAGAGATCTGGTGAGCTAAAGGTTAGAGTTTTGCAGTAGCAGTGATAGATCAGAGGCAGATCTATAGGAAGGCACAAACCTAGACTTCTAGATTTAGGGTTTGATAGGTACACTTTACAATGGTCGTGAAGTTGAGATTTGAGGATAGACTCCAGGGTGCTCAAAACTTTCCTAGATGGAAAGAAATGATCACAAGGATCCTAGACATTAGTGATGCAGAGGAGTACGTTAACTCCATGAAGGTTGAACCCACAGATCCGACAGATTTAGCATCTTGGAAGAAGATTGATTCCAGAGCCTTGGTAATTATCATGGATGGAGTGAAGGACCATATAGTCCCTCACCTTTCTTGTAAGAAGACTGCAACAGAGATGTGGACAGCTTTGGAGAGTCTGTACCAAAGAAAGAACGAGAACCAGAAGATGGTGTTGCAAGAGAGGATGCACAACACCAAGATGGTTAAGGGAGAAGGAGTCGTTTCTTATCTCACGAGGCTCACACAGATCAGGGACTAACTTGGAGCTGTTGGCTCTAAGACAGTGGATGAGGAGCTAGTTCAGATAGCCCTCAATGGCTTCTCTAATCCATGGGACACCTTTGTCAAAGGTGTTGTGGCTAGGGAGAAGCTCTCTGATTGGCAGAGACTATGGGATGACTTTGTTTAGGAGGAGACCCACATGGGTTAAGGACGAGGCTCATCCAGCAGTGCCCCGCAGATTTTGGATGAGGAGGCTCTATCCCTCACAGGGAAGAGCAAGGGGAAGACAAAGAGGAAGGAGGATGGTAAGAAGAACCTTGACGTGTCAAAGGTCAAGTGTTTTATCTACCACAAGCATGGACACTTTCCCTCCCAATTCCTAAACAGGAAGAAGAAGAGTAACACTTAGATGTTTGGATCTACAGAGGTGGATGAGTTCAATAGGAACTTCGATGAGGAGTTCTACTTGATAGCTTGCATGGCAAGCACCATAGGGAGCAACATATGGTACATCGACAGTGGAGAGTCTATTCATATGATTGGATAGAATAGATTCTTCAGAGACTTGCAGGAGGGTGGAATAAGGATCCATGTTGAGTTGGGTGGGAATGTGCGGTATCAGGCGTAGGGAGTTGGCACTGTTTCGTTTGATAGGGAGTCTGGAAAACCCCTTAGTTTTGCTGATGTGTTGTATGTTCCAGGACTGGCCAAGAACCTTATATCAGTATTCACTATGGAGGACAAGGGATATCAAGTGAAGTTTCGTGACCATAGAGTATATATCAGGCCCAAGGGATCAGATAGGAGCTTGAATTAGGTGATTGGCAGGAGGAGCGAGAAAGTGTACAGACTGCACTTTGAGCCTACAAAGGCTCTAGTTAGCAGCAACAACAACAACAGTCAGGGTGAGCTGTGGTATAGGAGGATGGTACACTTACACCATGGAGCATTGAAGCATTTGAGATAGGTAGTCATTGGAGTTCCTCAGGTACAAGAGGAAAAACATAACCACTGCAAGGGTTGTTTGGGGAAGAACATCAGGAAGCCTTTCCCACAGAGTGAGCACAATTCTAAGGACCCCTTGGAATTGGTGCATTCTGATGTATGCATACCTATGAGTGTCCATTCATTCAGTGGTTACAGCTACCGCATGACTTTCATTGATGACTATTCCAGGAAGACCTGGATCTATTTTCTGAAGGCCAAGTTAGAGGTCTTTGAGAATTTCTGAGAGTTCAAGACTCTTGTGGAGAACCAAACAGGGAAGAATATTTGGGTGTTGAGGATAGACAACGTGGGTGAGTACACTTCCAATGAGTTCATGGAGTGTTGTTCAACTGAGGGGATCAAGAAGGATCACACTGTGTCCCATACCCCATAGCAGCATGTAGTTGCAGAGTGAAAGAATAGGACGATGGTTGGAGCAACCAAGGCCATGATATTTGATAAGGGATTACCACTATTCCTTTGGGTTGAGGCATACAGGACTGCAGTATACATTTAGAACAAGTGTCCCCACACAGCTTTGGGGAGGAAGACACCAGAGGAGGTCTTCATAGGAACTAGGCCAGATGTGAGTCACATTCACATATTCAGCAGTGTTTTCTATTGTCATGTTCATGCTGATAATAGGAAGAAGCTGGATCCTTTTAGAGAGAAGGGGATACTTGTTGGGTACAATGAGATTTCGAATGCATATAGAGTTTACATTCCAGCTCGCAGGAGGATTTTTGTGAGCATGGATGTTCAGTTTGATGAGGACAAGGCCCTAAGGAGATCTTTGGACTTACCAGTAGAGAAACAACTAGCATGGGAGTCGGTGGTCAAGTTGGAGGAGCCACATGTATAGGTACAGGTACAGACACAGAGCACAGGTTTTGGTGGTTAGAGGGAGTCAGGTGGGCATGATCCTTTAGTCATTGACTTGAAGGATGAGCTGCAGTAGGAGATAGATATCTAGCAGCCACAATAGGTAGAAACTAGGCCAAGGCCTAACTGGTTTAGGTCCACCGTGCAGGATTCCAGGTAGGTAGATCCTCCAGAGACATCTTTCAGATGAAGTGTACCACCAAAGAGGCTTAGTTATATGACATTGATGACAGATTTGATTAACTCTGAACCTTCCAATTTCAGGGAAGCTGCACAACATGATGTGCGGCAAGAGTCTATGGTTGAGGAGTATGACTCCATTATGAAAAACCAGGTATGGGAGGTTGTGCCGAGGCCACAAGGGAAAAAGGTGGTTGTGAGATCTAGATGGATATACAAGGTGAAGCATGCATTAGACAAAAGTGTGGAAAAGTATAAGGCATGCTTCATGGAAAAGAGGGTTTCACAGAAGGAGCGTATTCATTATGAGTAGACCTTCGCCCCTGTTGCCAGGTATTCTTCCATTCGGACCATTATCTCACTAGAAATTGAGATGGGTTGGCGTGTCCATCAGAAGGATGTCAAGACTTCCTTCCTCAACGGAGTGATAGAGGATGAGATATATATTGAGCAGCCAGAGGGGTTTGATGTGGAGGACAGGGAGACACATGTATGTAGACTACATTGAGCTCTTTACGGGCTCAATCAAGCTCCTCGAGCATGGTACTCGAGGACTGACATCTATCTACGGGAGATGGGATTTCAGTGAAGTGAGGCTGACCACAACTTGTACTTCTTGACAGGTTAGGTGCCTCTCATACTAGTCCTGTATGTCGATGATCTCTTTTTAATAAGAGATGAGATGCTGATTGGAGACTAGAAGTCCAACCTTGCAATGGAGTTTGAGATGAAGTACCTTGGGTTAATGAATTACTATCTTGGCTTGGAGGTTTCCCAGATAAATGGATGCTTGTTCATCGGACAAGGGAAGTATGCAGTAGAGATCCTGAAGAGATTCATGATGGAAGACTACAAGCCTATGACCATACCTCTAGTTTCCAACTAGAGGAATATTAATGCATCAGGATCAGATGGATTTGATCCTACCTTGTATCTCCAGCTTATCGGATCACTTATGTTTTTGGTCAACACTTGACCAGACATCAGCTTTGTAGTCAACTCTTTGAGTTAGTTCATGGTGGATCCTCGTAGAGTGCATTGGATGGCTGCAAAGCACATACTTCACTACATTAGAGGTACAATGGAGTATGGATTGGTTTATCAGCACAGGGGGAGTGTATAGTTAGCAGGTTTCACATATGTTGACTGGGAAGGATGTGTAGAGGACCAGAAGAGTACCTTAGTTTGTTGTTTCAGCATTTGATCAGGGGTTGTCTCTTGGTTCAGTAGGAAGCATAAATCAGTTGCATTGAGCTTGGCAGAGGCTGAGTACATGGCTTCTTGTGAGGATATGTGGCTGAGGAATTTACTTGCAGTGTTGTTCGAGTGTGAGCTAGAGGCTACAGTAGTTCACTGTGACAATCAGAGTGGCATAAGGCTATCTAAGAATCTAGTGTTCCATGACCAAGGAAAAAACATAGACATCAGATACCACTTCTTGAGAGATTCTATTCAGAGAGGAACCATTCAGTTGGGGTACATACAGACAGATGAGCAGGTGGCAGACATTTTCACCAAGGCACTTTGCAGACATATTTTTGTGAAGTTCAGGGATAAGTTGGGGTTGCTACCAAATCCCTTCCTCGTTGAGAGGGAGTGTTAAAGTAGTAGCAACAAGGAAGGTCTTCTGCATGCATGTGTTCTTGCATGCATAAGACTTAAATTAGGAAACTAGTTTTATTTAATTTACTTTTCCTAAGTTTACTTTCGAAAATAAATTAAAGTGATCTAAATTAATTTTAGTGAAACACTAGTTAAAGTGAAAGTGAAATTAGGGTCTTTTCTTTACCACTAGTTAAAGTGAAAGTGAAATTAGGGTTTTTTTTTACCACTAGTTAAAGTGAAAGTGAAATTAGGGTTTTCTCTCTTTACCTAAAGTTATAAAAGAGAGATCAATTGGTGGAGAGGACACACACACTTGTATTCCAACAGAGACAAGATACAAACATGAGAGAAAGTCAGACAGAGGATTTAGCTGAGAAGACGGAGGAGAGAGCAATAGGATCACCGATCTTCATACAACTGGGTCGTACACTCACACAGGAGTGTGTTGAGGTTTAGCTAGGATTTTCCCAGTGATTTTTTCGGGTACTGCATTCGCCAAGTTTGGGTGAATTTGTAGTGATTGTAAAAGTTCCATATTTTCTCATAATAAAATCTATATCTGACTGCTGCATTGGTTTTCCCATATTGGGTTTTTCCGGGGGTTTCCATACCCAAAATAATAGTGTCAATATTGTGATGCGATGTTGTGATTTATTTCTCCATTTTATATTTCGCTGCATACTGTAAAATATTTGCATGCATTGTTTACCCCTAGTTTGAATATTAAAGGAAAATTTATAGGCATGATGTGTATGGACTCTGGATGAGTCGAGAACCTTCGATGGTTAATGTCGATTTGATGTTCATATTATGTTTGAAATCTTGTTTATAACATTAGATGCACATAAGGTATGATGTGCATGGAATTTGGATGAGTTGAGAACCTTTAATAGTTAATGTTGATTTTATGTCCATATTATGTTTGAAGTCTTGTTTATAATATTTGATGCACATGATGTTTTATGTGCAGATGATGGGATTGTGATCGCTAATGAATCCACATCATGTGATGGGGCTGGAAAATTATACTTGTAAATCTAGAAATTTGACGGTGGGATGAACTTTGAATAGAGTGAGGAAAACTCCAACTCATTAGATGCGTGTTCCATGAGGGTAGGCCGTGAGTCGGTCATTCATGAAGATTGTAGTAGGGGGAACACAATTAAGATTTGAAATTATTCCTCGGGAACCACCTAGCCCACCATAGGGTAGGAAAGCTCAGGTAACATTGGATCAGTCAGCATAACCAACTCCCCACTTGTGTGAATTATCTAAAGGGCATGCGAGAAGCATAACACCTTGATAATCTTGACTACAACAAGAATGTGGCGGTAATCAACATCAATTTTGAATCGGGGGGGTTTATAAAATAATTAGAAAGAATTTAGTAAAATTATAGTAAGTTAAAATTATATATATATATATATATATATATATATATTATGAAATGCAGGTAGATAAAGATAAATTGAGAAAACAGTTAAAATCTAGTAAATTAAGGAACTTGAACTAAAGTAAAATCCTAACTATCGAAAAAGAACAAGAGAACCTATGATAACTAAAAAGGTGGGTGGGAAAATAATATTAATTAAGTAAGTAAGTAAACTGAAGAGTTAATTGAAAGTGGTGCATGTGATGTATGGGAATTAACAAAAAGATTAATAAAAGAAAAAAGAGAGCAAGATCTCAGGGGATTTTTTTGGGACCTGCTATATTTTTTAGCACGAATCAACTTTTGTGGCTCTAAGGCGACTGTGGTTGAGGGTGTTGTTCAATATGACGTGAGAGAGGTTGGGAGCCTCCCACCAGTAGCCTGGTGTCATACTTATTTTGCTATCTAAGTATTGTCAGGAATGTGAGCTCAAGGGTCTTGGGGGAAGGAGAGTACCATTCAAGGTATGGTAGGGAGGAAACCAGTGGATTCGATATGATTGGAAATCTGGCAACTACAACTACATGGAGTTCAACAAAAAATAAACCTTCAACTTCATTATCAACCGTCAATGACTAGCAATGAACATGCATTTTAAAGTTATTTGAAATTGTTATTGTTGCGCATGAAAATTGGAATAGCTTAATTCAATGCATGTATGTGGATATCTTTAAGATTTGTTAATGTATGTATATCGTGACCTGTTTTGTAAGTGCTTTTAGAAGAAAGAAAAAATGTTCTTAACTTAAGTTTTAGATCTAGTTGTTACTATATACATGCATATTAGGATTTTTAGCGACATCTCTTGCAGGGATATTATATATGGTATCAGAGCCAGTCGAACTTTGACGAACCCTTACTTTAAATTTCCACAAACTTGAAATTGTTTGATATAAAAAATTAAGGCCTCGGGATTTGATTATATATATATATATATATATATATATATATATATATAATGTTGAACTGTATGCCACTAATTTAGCATACATTTTCCTATAAAATAATAATAATAATAATATAATTGTATAACCTGAATCAAACAAGATGACTAGGAGTTATTATAAGAAAAACATAAACATCCTATGATAGAATATAATTACATACACGCAAACCCTCATGCCAATCAAAAGCGGCTGAGAAAGATCATCATGGGATGCACTTATGGCATAGAAGTAGATAGTATGCAAAATAGAGGCATAGCCAGTTAAGACTGCAAAATAGAGAGAGAGCTAGTTTAACTAGAAACTAGCTCTCTCTAAACTCTGTAACAGACAATACTTACGAGAGAATGTTTCCATATTGGACAGCTCTTTATTGTTCCTCACCTTCCTAGAAACAAGTTGTGGTTAGTGTAATTACTTTGGATGAATATTTTTTGGAGTTGTGGTAGAGAGGACAAGATCTCGACCCCATAAATGTTCGTAGAGTTCACCATCGAAGTTCCTTCTTTCTAAACCATGGGAGAAGGAATTTATGTTCTTACTCAAGCCGTTAAAAATATAAATCGACCTTCACTTTAAGGATGCATGTCAAAATCATGTATCCAAAGCAAAGCCACAAGTGCTGAACTTAATCATTAAAGAGAAAGCTTGTACATGTGCCCACAACTATATGTTTTCACAAGTGTCAAATGAGATTATCACACAACCATGGTATATTGACATGTGCTCAAATGGTCGTATCCAATTTAAAGATGGATAATAGAAGTATGTTTAAGAAAAATGAGTCATTTGTTACAAATACATTATATATGGAAAATGTGAAATGTATTATACATATTAGTCAAAGGTTTTGGTAAAAGTATCATGTGATTTATTAAAGACAATTATTGGGTTAAATGAATGATGTGTGAATGCTTAGTTTAGGTTGTGAGAAAGATTTAGAGGCTAAAAGAAAATTAAGATATTATAAGGAGGTCATCAACCCTACTCTAGAAGATCAAAAGTATCTCCCTGTTTTAACCAGTTTAAAGAAAAATAATAATATAGCCAAGATAAGAACGAACTCTCATGAGCTGCATATTGAAACAGGTCGTTGGATAGTTCCTAAAACACCATGGGAGGAAATGATTTGCCATCTCTATGAGAATAGGAACATTGAAGATGGAAATCACTTCCTCTTAGAGTGCCCTACGTACACCCACATTAGATCTCAGTTTCATAATCTTTGCTGCAATACCAACCTTCCTAGCATTTTAACTTGTCAAAATTATAGTGAGCTCGAGATGCTTCTCACCAAGCTCTTTGAACATAGGATTACAATTTTAAAACAAACTAATTAATTGGTTTCTTTAGGTCCGATAGACCAAGTTTGGTCTCAGTAAACGTTAACCATCATCATCATCATCATCATCATGTTGAATTAGAACCAATGTATATTATTAAAGTATTACTAAAGTGAGATAATGTTTTTCATATTATTTACATATATGTTGGAAGATTTACATTTATATAGTGATGAATATAGAATGATTTGCTTATATATTAAAAGAAATGCATGTATGGGTTTCATGAAAGAATGTATAGGTAATTTATATATATTGAGAAAAAATGCATTTTATATACATATGAATTGAAGAATTGCTATCTTATATATTTTGTAAATATTGAAAGTATGGTACAGGTATATTTTATAAATATTGTAAAAGTTGCAATGTTAAATGTCTTATATTGAAAGAATTGATTATTATATATTTTGAAAATATTGAAAGCATATTAATTTTTTTATATTTAATATATAAAGAATTGCAATTTTAGGTATTGCAATAATTTTGTTATACACACACAGTGGTTTGATTAAATATGTCTAAAAATTGTGATAATGACATTCAAACTGTCATTTTGGTGAATATGTGTGTGTTTGTGTGAGTGAATTGTATACAATTGTTCAAGGGGATTTTTTCCACCTTTTGGGGATAAATATGATGGAAACATTATCAAACAAATATATATGGTAAGTCTATTTTCTTCCCTCGAAGTTGATGAATTTTAACTAGCAAGCCACTAAAAGGCTCTTTTTATCGAGACTTCAACAGACTATCAAAAGGGTGAAATTTGGAAAATAAGATATCAATGTAACTAGTGGGATTAGATAAACATAATGCACTAATTTTTCAGCTTGACAATGCTGATTAAAAAAAACTACAACTTGACTTAATGATGACATGGTAATGTGGAAATTGTAACTTCGCAACCCACTAAAAGGGTCAAAGGAAAGTGGTTTTTGTAAAATGAAGTATGAAAATGACCTACATGATGATTTGAATGTAATGATGCTAACCACTTGAAATGGTGAATCCTAAATGAAAAGATGACTAGCCCTCAAGATGGAACTCGAAGACGTTATGACAACACATAATGTGAAGAGATTAAGAGATGATAGCTAATTAGATTTGAATTCCTACTTTCCTTTGGATGTGCTATAAGTTGATTGATTATTCATACGATATATCTTGTAGTTAATTTGGATATCACAAATCCTCATGGGATACTTGGAGGTGTAGGAAATCTAAGTCAGTATTGGAAATTATTAAAAATATTACTGGATTTCTATTAAATGAGATTATCATGGAATTAATGAGAATGTGTAGATCCTTGATGGATGAAACACAAAATAAATTATGGTAGAACTTCTTGTACTTATAGCCATGGATATTTGATGAAAATGGAAGAGAATGGCACGAAGAATTGAATGTGAAAAGAAAGTGAAACTAGCATTAAATATACAATAAAAATTAACTTCGAGACAAAGTTTCCGAAGTAGGGGGAGTATGTAATGCCCCATTTATGGATAAGAAAAGTAATTGAATGAAATAATTATGTATAAATAGAAATGACGACTCGATACTAAGGTATAATGGTTAGTATCTTCGTGTAAACTAGCATTACATGATTCATGTATGAGGATCTAATATCAAGGATAGATATAGTCCCAATATCGCTACTTGGAATGACGCATTGGAAATACGTAGACAATATCCATACTTATTGTAGAACTTCGGGATGAAGTTTCTTGAAGTGCGGGTGTTTGCAGCACCTTGTTTTCATTTAGACTATTGAAATTATCATAACTATTCTTTAAGGGCATTCAATGACGAATGACCCGGTTATATGTGGTTTGAGAACTAAAAATATGTATGGACTTATTCTTTGAGGGAATGTGGTTTCATATGACCTAGCTTATCATTAGAGAAAATTTGAAGTCTAAAATGGACCTCCTAAGGAAAAAAATAAAATAATATTTATTAATTTTGGAGGAAGAAAGAAAAAAACTATTTTTTTTTCGCATTTTCAACATATATCCCTGTTTTTTTACTAAATTTTTTAGCATGGGCACTCATTTGATGTAAAATTAACATCATAAAATTTTATCAGGTATTCCATGTTTTTGGGGAAGTGAGGTCCATCAAAAGTATGCAATGTGGGTACTCGTTGAATGCAAAATTTAATTTCACATCCAACAAGTGCTCCCAATCGAAATTTGAGTAAAAACACAGGGGGATATGTTGAAATACAAACATAAAAAAGTAGTTTTTTACGACAAATATGTTAAGTAAACCATTATGGTTGACTCGTTTTATTGAAATTCTATTGGTTCTTGAATTCCAACTCATCAAGAAATTATGATGGCTCATTTTCTTATAAGGTCCGTTTTAGACCCCAAATTTCCCCTAATGGTGTGAAATAATTAATTGTTTAGGAAAAATAACTAAGAGAATAATAGCCTGATGTATTTTCAAATGATAAGTAATTGTGATTATGAAAATGATGTCAACGATAGTCAAAATATGAGTACACTTATATTATGATGAATGGAGAGTCATGTGATGTTATTGACAAAGATTGATTGATGTACAAGTGAAATATGATGTTTGTATTAAATGAATGCTGACAAAAGTTTATGTCATATCTAGCATGTGCTCTAATGGCTTGTCGAGTGTGACGGGGAAGGCAGGAACATGAGATGCAAGAAGGAGTCATTATACAAGGACTCTAACTGAGTCGAAAAACTATGACAAGTGATATCCACCTAATTTTATGTTATGTTTAATCATGTTTATAAGATTTGATGCACATAAGGTATGATGTGTATGGACTCTAGATGAGTCGAGAACCTTCGACAGTTAATGTCAATTTGATGTTCATTTTATGTTTGAAATATTGTTTATAAGATTTGATGCACATAAGGCATGATGCGCATGGAATGTGGAAGGAACATACTTGGGAAAGGAACATACTTGGGAAGGCCAAGTGGTGTTTTCCTATCACCAACGATTCCTTAGTTGTCCAAATCATGCATACTATCAATATCCTATACCCATGTCCATTGCATCCAATGATCTTATACTATGTGGTTCCACTTCCTTTGGCTCTATTGGTTGATATTGCGCCACTGTCATTTTTGATGTCATGACCAAACTCTCAAAACCTCTAAAACTAAAAAACGATGGACCCAACAAACTCAAATATAAAATAAGTACTAATTTAAAACTTAAAATTCCTAACTATGCATGCAAAAAAATGTTACAAGATCCCCTTTTTTAACCCTATTTATTTTTTGTAGCCTAAGTTTTTTCATTTACTCGATCTTTTATGTGTTTTTCGATAAATATTTTGAAAAGGTTTATGTGTTTATTTGTTCAAGGGTGGGGGAGGTTGTGGCTTGAAAATGGTGGGAATGGTTCAATATTTTGGATGGATTTACAAGTATTTCATTTGATAAGGATGAATACCATTTTAAGAGGGCTACTCAGAATATGGAAGGGATAGGCTCTTATGGTAGGATCAAAACCTTTTAGAGGGGAGAAGGACAAGGGGAGTCACGAGGAAGAAAATTCTTCTCAACCATTGAATAGGGATTCCCCAAGAAGAGGAGTGAATCTATTGTATTTATATAAGATTGTTGACCATTAGAGGATATAGGATGATATGCTTTGAGAACATCATAACAAAATAATGCATCGGTATTATCACATCTTCCAATTGCTTTGAAGAATGAAAGTATTATTTGGGAAGGAAGCTATTTTGTTTCCATTTGTCTTGCAACCATAAGAATTCCATATCCCAACCATTAGTTTTTCCATAGTTGCTTAAAATTTCAGTACCAGGTAGTGTTAAGACTACATTAGAGGAAGATATTTCCAGTTAGTAAAATCTCTTTTCTTAACTTGTAGAAATGAAGGAATGATCACCCTAGTGCCGCCTATTAAAATATATGTCTTGTCAATATTTTATTTCGCCGAGAGGCGCTCTATAGCCCAGTATAGGGGAGATCTTGTAACGTGATGTAAGGTTTGTAACGTTTGTAACATGTCGGAAAAAAAAATAGTGATAGTGAATATTATGGGAGAGATCTTGTAACACGATGTAATGTTAGCAACGTTTGTAACATGTCGGCAAAAAATAATAGTGATAGTGAATATTATGGGAGATATATTGTACCGTGCTGTAACATTTGTAACGTTTATAATATTGAAGTAACTAATGTAAAAAGTAGTAAATTACACTGGCTATATTAATACACCAAAAAAACAAAAATATTATAGAAAAAAAAAAATTATTCTCAAGCAGCTATTCGAGACGAGGAATCTGATCAAGCAGCTATTCGAGACGAGGAATTTGATCAGGTAATCTATTAGTATCTCTACAAAGTAAGAGCTACCATGAAAGGCAAGTGTAGTACTTTTGTATTTCCAACCATGATTTGTGTGTAAGAAGATCTACCTCGTCCTCATACTTGTCGTAGAGGATGGGAACTATGAAAGAAACAACAAAACCTTCCCAATAGAAGAACGCTAAAATAATTAACAACCGGGTGACAATTGGATACCCTCCACAGATAAACAAATACTTAGCTGCACACTATGGATTAAAAAAATTTCATATTTCTTCTTACTCACCAAAATAAAACAGTGTTACGAAGTTGCACCAACCTCTAATCATGGAAACAATCCACAGGCATCCAATAACCTGCATAGAAATACCATGGATTCATCTACAAAGACCAAAAAATTACACAAATTTAGAATCGAGGGTTCAATATGCTTTATATATATTACCTATAAAAAAACCACTCAGACTTTGCCAGATGAAATGCTGTATACAATGTCTGACATGTGATTGGATTCATGTATGACAAAAGATGCAGCTTTGAGAACTGCATCTTCACAAAAGGTAATTTTCGGAGCAATCGTTGGCGAAGATCTGTAATGTAAAGAAGGCATCAGTAAAATGTTTGAGAACTTCATCTTTAGAAAACCTAATTTTGGGAGTAGTACGTGGAGAAGATTTGTAATGTAAAGAAAACATCAGTAAAAGGTTTAAGAACTGCATCTTTAGAAAACCTAATTTTCAGAGTAGTGCATGTAAAAGATCTGTGATGTAAAGAAAGCATCAGTAAAAAGTTTGAGAGACACAGATAATTTGTGAGGCTCACCCAGTGATTAGTTCATCTCACTTGGTGTAGATACACATAGCTACCACAACATAACAAATAAGAGTAATCAATTGATAGTCTAGGTACTCGAACAACACCCATGCCGTTGTGCCGAGAGTTATGGATATAACCAAAGCTTTTGTTTCTATCCACATCAAAACATTAGCAATTGTAAAACAATAACAATCACCACTCGTTAAAATCAGAAACTAAATCTAATTTACAATATCAAGAAACACAAATATATATTGGCTCAGTTAATTTTTGGAATAAATAAGATTGTGTAAATTTATTTGTGAGAAGTTTCAATCTTGGAGTGAACACTCCACTCTCTTTGAGCTTTCAAGCAGTCCCTGAAGATGGGTGAAATATATAATAGAAACATTGTCAGACACATAAATTTATACATTCTATTATAGAAATTAACTCAATTACCAAGATCATGAATCATGAACTATGTCATGAACCAAGATCATGAGTCATAAACTGTATCATGAACCAAGATCATGAATCATGAACTGTGGACTGCACATTCTTCTCGACATATATTTTAAGCACATACATTTCCCTCTGCCTAAAATTTTATACATCGGCTTTTCTCTTCTGAACAGTCTATGATATTTGGTCTAATTAACATTGTAGTCAATTTGGTCCTCTAATTCGGAGGCCATTTGACTCCCTGAGTGAGAGGAAGAGGAGCAAGCAGTCATGTCTTTGGGAATGGAGTCCATGGGAGGTCACCACATAATTAGAGATAGCCACACAAAAAGGTAATGGAGTGAGTCTTGAACCACCCTAGATCCAAATCTTAGGCTCTATAAAGCTTAGAGAGGGATCAAATCTACCAAAGTGCAAACCTCTTCTCAGATATTGTACTTAAGGAGGCTTGCATCTCTAGAGATTTGATTCTTCTCGGCGCTTGATAGAGCCTAGGATTTGGATCTAGGCTGGTATATAAGCAACGTTACTAACCTATGCACGTTATCAATATTAAAAAGGTTAGAGGTGTATATATATATATGAGCATCATTACAAACCTATGCACTTTGTCAATAGTGAAAAGGATAATTTGTGTTAGTGAATAAGACACATTAAAAGGAAAACATGGTTAACGATTCTTATCTTTCTCATCCTTTATGCTTTCCTATTCCCAATTGTGTTAGTGAATAAGACACATTAAAAGGAAAACATGGTTAACGATTTTTATCTTTCTCATATTTTATGCTTTCCTATTCCCATCTATTTCTCATAAAGGGTCTCCAATTTTCCATTCTGGATGTTGATTAGGTTGCTTTTTAAATTGGTTAATTATTACTAGTAAAGAATAGAATTTAAGTTACACCGCGTATGAACACGAGAATGATAGTGTCCATGGACTAGATAGTTAATTAGAGAGGAAGTTGAGGGAATTGTGGTTAACATTATGGTCTCTAACATTAGGAATGAAGTAAACTTACACTTCCCATAATCATTGTATTTGCCCCACTCTCTCATATTGAAGGTTTGTATGACATTTTCTTTGTGTTTCTTATTAGCTTTAAATTGTGCAACATATATGTTATGGACTTGCAATCCATTTTGAATAGTTGGAATCCACCAGCAAAATATGTTAACATTGTATTTTATAAAAACTTTGATTGAACCATCCTTAGACCACTTAAACAAAACCACATAGTAATCTCCTCATGGCATTTTTTTCAATACTCTCTTTTTGGCTTGATTGCATTTACTATACTTCCCATATTTTTCTCTCAACATTTTTTTGCACCTTATAAAACAATTACTAATTTATATTTTTTAATAATAACCAAAATTTTAACAGTGATTTACAATCTATTGCAACATATTTACCATGAGCCACACATTATGTCAATATTTTGAATGCAAAGCTATATTTACCATTAAAATGATAAAAAACTGAAGAAAAAATGGTTGATAATTAACATTCTTATAATAGCTTAAAAAGGTTGTGGATATGAGTTGGTTGATGTTGTCATTGATATGAATTGGCTATTCTATAATGAGCACAAATTAGTTAGTATTTGTATTATTTTTTAAACAATATTATAATAAAATTGATTGTATTTACAAAGTGTTTATTCTAATAATGTTGATGTATTTGTAACTTCGGAATGTATTCACTTGTATATTTTATATATTGTACCCCGATGTTCCTATTGGGAGAATCATTTGTATTTCATTGTACCCTGATGTTCCTATCGGGAGAGTCATTAATATAATAAAGTCATGTAAAGCCAATGAGGTTAACCCTCCATTGTAATTTGGGGGCAATAGTCCCCACAATTGAGTTGAGGTTAACCCTCCTTGTTGATCAGGGGGGAAAAGTCCCCCACAGTTGAGGGGCACTAGGGTTATTAGACTCTCCTAGAGAATTCGGCCCTAGTAAGTTATTGTCAAGTCGGAAACTAGTATAAATAGAGAGTGAGACTCTCTATTTGTCACACACACTCACCCAGCTATAGCGTATATGTGAGAGAAGAATAGCTCACATAAGTGTGAGAGAGAACAACTATTGGAGATCATATTTATGTCTTTGGGTTTTACTACTGCCATTGGTGCTCATTCTATCTCTAAGGAATTTGTGGGGTTTTTCCTTTATGGTTCCCCCAAGGATAAATCTTTGTGTCTATTTTCTCTTGTGATTGATTGTTGTGCATGTTATTCTCTTAGATAAGATCCTAAGATCATATTGTCAAATTCATAACTTGAGAAGAAGACAATGTGTAGCTATAGAATCTAGGGATTCTTACTTTTTGGGTCTCTCTCCACATATCATCAGCAAAAGGAGGCTATGCTAACTCTCTATTGAAGGGCACATCTTTCTGTCGAAGTAGAACTTGATTCCAGGTATTTTCAGTTTTTTACCCGTCACTACTGCGGGAAATTAGGGCTTTTCACAGAAGACGAATTTTTGAGTGATTCCAGCATAGGATTGATCTCCTCATAAAAATAAAATTTTAGAGACCAATTTCAAAGTTTTTTTCTTGAGTAAAACTCCGGGAAAGTCAAACCCTAGTTTGACCCCGTGCCTGAAAAACCCTAAAATATTAAAACTGGTAGTTTTGGTACATTCACTATATCTAGATATTGAAGAAGACTCAGGAGCCAAAATTTTCACATGCTGAATATAAAATCTTGATGTACCCTATGTAAAAACTTCATCCTTATATTATTTATATTCTGGGAGATATGATTCCTCCAAATCAGGGTTCCAGCCCCTTCCAGGATTCATCCCTAAATAGGACACCTAGGGATAATTGTTATATCTTGGGCTATGAAGGTCCAAATAAAATTTCTCAAGATGTTCTAGATAGGGCATGGACTTTAATTTATGTGGTAAACGTTTGATACCTCGAAGGTGAAACAGTGACATGTGGCAATCTGTACAAGTTCTCTATCCTGAACAGTCCTGAAAGAAGCCACCTTGGGAAAAATCTCATAATTCCCAATTGGTGAAATCAATTCTGCTTAGACCTGTAGTGTTGGAAATAGGACAAAAGAATATACCTCAGTATGAAATTTCAAACATAGAGGAGTAGTAGTTTCAGAGATACCGTAGAAATAATATCAGGAATTTATGTAGAAGAAATTGGAAAACTAGGGCTTCCTGTTCCTGGAGCTTCCCTCCACTGTTTTCAGAAAATGAGTACATTGGAAAACTCGCCTTGAAAAGGCCCATCCTTCTATCCAATCAAAATTTTGAGATTCCAAGTTTTGAAAATCAGGGTTTCTATGACAAACCCTAGATCAGTTAGATCTAGAACCAGGACGGACACCTCAAATCGGTAAGATCTAATCTTTTGCTATTTACATTTGAGGTTCTCATTTCAAAATGAATAATCACACTAGCTTGATGACAAGCTTGATGAAGATGACAACTTCCAAAAATGAAAGTATAGGATCTCACTAGTTCTTGAAGGAAATGAATTGGACACCTACATGTTGGGTATATGTTATATTCTTTGCATGTGCGTATGGAGGGGAGGTGTGCATGTCAGTGCTGCAGCTCAGCGATCCCAAAAGCAACTTTGACGGAAATGGCCGTTAGGCCATTTCCGATGTGAGCGCAGCGAGCAAATGTTTTTGGCTATTTATAGATTTTATGGCTATTTATAGCTGTTTGTGGCTATTTTTAGAAGTTGTCTACAAATATGTAACTTAATCCCGGTTAAGGGATTGAAGTCCTTTTCTAATCTGGGTTAACGGATTAGGGTATTTGGATGTTGTGGAATACCTATATTTTGTATTGTGAGGAGTCATAATGTAATGAAGAGAATATAGGAGGTGTGGCTCCAAGGTTTTCTGGTTTTTCCCGGTTAAGGGTTTCCAGGGTAAATCTTTGTGTTTATGTGTGAATGATGTGTTGTGATCTCTATTTTGCTTAAAAGAATATGTATGATTTGCTTCTCTACACAGGTTTAAAACTTACACTACATAAGTGGAGAGGTTCAAGTTCCAGAGGGAGATGATGCTAAATCCTTATACAAAATGAAGAATAATATGACGATACTTTCAAATAAAGAAAAATGTTTCAGACACAGTGCAGTTATGTGACACTGTTGAGCGACATCATTGATGCAGAGCCTTCCAAGCTATGAAGAAGTATCCAAGAAGAAAGGGAAGGAGAGTACTAGTTCAAGAAGAATGATGTCTAGGATGCGGTATCGAGACCTGAAGGGAAGAACGTAGTGTCTTCCATATGGATCTACAAGATCTAGCATGTAGTAGATGGAAACATCATGGGATACAAGGAAAGATTCGTAGCACGAGGCTTCTCATGTAAAGAAGGCATAGGATAGGATACGAAGAGACATTTGATACTACTTGGAGTTGAGGCACATGACAGGAAGACTCATGTGTGCAAATTAAAGAAGGCCTTGTATGAGCTCAGAAGGCACCCATGGGATAAAACATGCATGAGGAGCTTGAAGATCACCTGGAGTGATGAAGACCTTAACCTTTGCTATAAGGTTGAATATGAAAGCCTATAGAGGATGACAAGCTCATAGATGGGTGTGAGAAGAACTTTTGAAAAGGATCAAGATAGAGGATCTTGGTATCCAGTGAACCTAGATGGATACATAGAATATTAGTAGTAGAGGAAGCTACTTGTCACTCCATTACAACTTTGTTTCAATGCATAGGGTACAAAAGATAGAGGGAGTATGATGCTCCGCTTCAGAGGGAGTGACTGCATAAGATTCTGAGGTTCGACATGGTATGACAGGATGGAAAAATTACTGATGACTCTAGGATTTACTGAGAGTAAAGCGGATTCCAACCTTTAATTCAAGGTTGAAGGTGGAAGACCAGTGATGCTCATGTTATATGTCGATGACTTGTTCTTGACGGAAAAGAGGAACTCATTAAAGTTGTAAGAAGGAGACTTGCTACCGAGTTCAATATGAAGGACTTGGATATGATGCACTACTTTCTAGGCATAGAGGTGTGGCAGAATGTGGATGGAATGTCCCTAGGACAAGGGAACTATGCAGTAGAGATCTTGAAGAGGTTCAAGATGATGGACTGCAAGGCCATGACCACACATATGGCATCAAACCTGAAGCTATTGAGTGTTGCTTCATCAGATTCGGTTGATGTGAAGATGTATCGTCAAATGATTTGTTCCTTCATGTACTTAACGAATACGAGACCAAATATTTGCTTTGTTGTGAACACATTGAGACATGTTCACCTCATTGTTGCAAAGCATGCAGTGAAGTACCTAAAGGGTATTGTTGAGTATGGGCTCAAGTATGATACGAATCAGAAGATTAACCTGGAGGGTTAAGTGGATTCATATTGGCTAGGCAGTTCCATTGATAGGAAGAGCACTTCGAGGTGCTACTTTATTATGAAATCAAGTGTGATCTCTTAATTTAGCAGGAAGGAGTCATGCAAGGTGCTAAGTACAACCGAGGCAAAATATGTTTCCACTTTCTCCACTATTTGGGAGGTAGCATGTTTCTTTTGAAAACTACTATTTGATTTGATTGATCTGACTTACATTTTTGTATGATGCAGAGAGGAGTAGTGAAGCTCCAGTATGTGATCTAGATCGAGATATCTCGAAAGATGGAGTTATAGCATAGCCGATGAGACAGGTTGTTTGAGCATAAAATCATGGTGAAGCTCGTAGGTTGCTCATACGTAAATAGTCCTGTAGGATGTCCTCAGATGTAATCGGTCCTGGTGAAGCTCCCAGGTTATCCTTGGATGTAATCAACCCTGATGTGATTCTATGATAGACATGGCCAGAGTGAAGTTTGAATACTTCCAGGAGAAGCTTGGTGTTCTCCAGATAGAGGTTCCTTCCAAGGTGAAGTGATGAGTTCGTGAGCCTTTCTGACATGGTGGTAGGAGGGGCCTCCCATCGTCAGATATAAGTGTTGTGCCCTTCTGACATGGTCGTAGGATTGGTTCCTCCCATGGTCAGATGTAAGTGTTGTGCCCTTTTGACATGGAGGTAGGATTGGTTCCTCCCATGGTCATATGTAAGTGTTTTGCCCTTCTGACATGGTGGTAGGCGGGGCCTCCCATGGTTAGATATAAATGCAGTGGCCTACATCGAGTATGAAAAAGAATTGGCTCTGTAGAGACCCACATCCAGTATGAAAAAGTATTGGCTCTATGGAAGTACATCCAGCATGAAAAAGGGTTGGTTCTGTAGTGGCCTACATCTAGTATGAAAAAGGACTAGCTCTGTAGAGACCCACATCCAATATGAAAAAAGGACTGGATCTGTGGAAGTACATCCAACATGAAAAAGGGTTGGCTCTGTAGTGGCCTACATCCAGTATGAAAAAGGACTAGCTTTGTAGAGACCCACATCCAATATGAAAAAGGATTGGCTCTGTGGAGGTGCATATGTATGAAAAAGGACTAGCTTTGTAGAGGCCTACACCTAGTATGAAAAAGGACTGGCTCTGTAGAGGAAGACCTACATTGAGGCTAGGCCTACAACCAGCATGAAAAAGGGCTGGCTCTGTATAACTTCTTGTGACAAGAATAATTGAGAGATAAAACCATTTGATCAAGATAGAGGAAGAAGTGATGATGATGATGATCCAACTTTGATGATGATCCAACTTTGATGATGATCCATTGATGATCAAGTGATGATCCAGCTTTGATGATGATCCAATGATGATCGAGTGATGATCCATCTTTGATGATGATCCAGAGAAGAAGACTTGTGCCAATGAATTGTGTCAAGAGAATAACTTCCTAGTTAAGAGGGAGTGTTGATGTATTTGTAACTTCAAAATGTATTCACTTGTATATTTTATATATTGTACCTCAATGCTCCTATCGGGAGAATCATTTGTATTTCATTGTACCCCAATGTTCCTATCAGGAGAGTCATTAATATAATAAAGTCATGTAAAGTCGATGAGGTTAACCCTCTGTTGTAAGTCGGGGAAATAGTCCCCACAATTGAGTTGAGGTTAACCCTCCTTGTTGATCAGGGGGGAAAAGTCCCCACAGTTGAGGGGCATTAGGGTTATTAGACTCTCCTAGAGAAGTCGGCCCTGGTAAGTTATTGTCAAGTCGAAAACTAGTATAAATAGAGAGTGAGCCTCTCTATTTGTCACACACACTCACTCAACTATAGCGCATAGGTGAGAGAAGAGGAGCTCACACAAGTGAGAGAGAGAACAACTGTTGGAGATCATCTTTCTGTCTTTGGGTTTTACTGTTGCCATTGGTGCTCATTCTATCTCTGAGAAAGTTGCGGGGTTTTTCCTTTGTCGTTTCCCCAAGGATAAATCTTTGTGTCTATTGTCTCTTGTGATTGATTGTTGTGCATGTTATTCTCTCAGATAAGATCCTAAGATCATATTGTCAAATTGATAAAAATCTAACAAATAATATATATTATATTATAACACAAATTGTCATTTATTACTAGAATGTATATTACTATAATGTAAATTATTTTAGTAATGTATATTGTTTTGTATTTATTTGGTAATTTATTACTAAATTACATATTATAAATAAAGTATTACCAACTTATTATTAGATTTAAAGAATTCTAACTTTGTTAATTTAAAGTAATTTTAATAATGCATTATATTCAATTTAGTCATTTTGAAACTTTAATTTAATTTAATAATATAAGTTTCTTTTTTAAATTAGATTTTTGTTGTTAGTTGGGTCTAGTGTGAGTTGTTGTGGGATGGAGTATTTCCCTCCTTACTCAAGTTCTTTCCTTGTAAGTGATGCAGTAAGTTTATAATTATACATTTTGATATTGAATTTAGGGTTTACCTTAGGTACCATCCTCAAAATGAGGTGAAATTCCAGAGAAGCAGTCTAACACATATATACATTTAAAACCAAATTATCATATTAATTAATATACACTAATGCTAATGTTCGGCAAAATTATCCATAAATTGGACTAAAAACTAGGAGTTTCCTTACAGACTATGATAACTTACTTCCTAAAACTAGTAAACATAAGGGCTTGAAGGAAACCCCATGACATAATGACTACATAAAAAACTCGAAAAAATATACATGGTTTGATGATTGAGTTAATGCTCCTCCTCAAAATCAGAGTCTATCATAATAAGGTCTAAATGGAACCTTGGTTGAGAGGATTTTCCTATTGAGGCTTATAGAGCATCCATTGCCACCACCTTCATCCCCCAACAAAATTTGATTACAACATCATATTTTCTCAATGAATTCTAGCTTGTTCACAATTTCTCTGTGCTTCTAGTTGTCCTTGTCCACTATAAACAAGCAATGAAATATTTGTTTAACCAATGGATCTCCACCATTTTAAATAACTTGGTGTCCCTACTCCTTGAAAATATAGTTTCTAGTATCCATTTCAATGCTTCCATATTGACTATCTTAGTTGGGGTATACCCCAATTTTCTTGGCTTTCTTCTCCAATTCTCCCACTTCAATTTTGATTTCTTCATAAAATTTGTAGTGATACATGTGGTTGGTCTTCATGGCATCCCACTTAGCCCTAGTTATTTTTTATGCATCCTTCTTCTCTATCTTGATTTTTAATGTTTTGGGTCTACCTCTTTTAGTGACTATGCTACTCTCCCCAACTTTGTTCTAGACTAGCATTTTCCCTTTCCTATGCATGTTTTGAGAGTATGTCGATACTACAAAATGTAGTTATACAATCCAAATCACATGTGTTCCATTTTTGAAAATCTAACAAAGCATGTATCTATAGAAAAATATTGTATAATTGATTTCTTGCCTTTGTTACCATGTGCTTGGGTTGCCTCTTTCGTTGCCTCCCCACAGACTAGAGAAACATAAGGAGAAACCATAAAGAAGAAGAAGAAGAAATATTAAACATTCAACATGAGAAACCACCACAATCAAAGCATCCCCATACCCTCCTTATTTCTAAGATCAAGTTGATTCCACCATTTGTCAACTAAATTCATGAGAGCATATGTCTGATAATGAGGGAATCATCAGATTGAACTCCATTGCATCCTCTATCCTATCCATAGTTCAACTACAAATGAACTAATGTTGTCACATGTCCACATTAGTGACAAACGTCACGGTCTATACCTCCTCATACTTTGCTCCCTCTCCACCTTAGCATCCCATCCAAGTAATTTAATGATATAAGTTATCTTATATTATTTATAATGTCACTTAATATTAAATTGTTTATTATTGATCAACTGGCTTAGATCCATATTAAACCTAGATCTACCAAGCACTGAGAGGGATCCAATTTCTTGAGGTGTAATTTTTATTAACTTAAAAAATTTACACATTGAAAAGAATTATACCTCCATAAATTTGATCCCTCTTGGTTCTTGATAGATTCAGGTTTAAGATGGATCTATTCTAGTTTTATTTTTATTTTTAAATTTGATGAGCCGACATGGATTTTTAATTACTCAAATAATTGGGTTTTATTTGTTTATTTTATGAGCCGACTTGATTTTTTTAATTACTTTTTAGTTTTGGTAACATAATGCTACATTACGTGACAAGAACTCCACCATACTGGGTTGTATATCACCTCGCTCCTCTTTGTGCAATCATTTAATATCAATTGTATAATTTCTTATTAGTAATATTGTATCTCAACGAATAGGGGTGGTAGGGGGGGAGTGGTTCTCATCACCCCAGATGGAATTCAGGAAACGATATACTCTTGGGTACTAGGAGACGAAACAAATAATGTTACTGAATCCCTTGCCCTTTGGAAAGGTCTTCGTCAAGCCAGAACTCAAGGTATTGAGGAAATCACAATGGTCGGTGACTCAAGATTAATCATTTAAGCTCTCTCTACCAATTCCCTTTCTTCTTAGTTGCAGATACAACAGTTGATCAGGAAAATACAAATCCTCGCCAATTCCTTTCGAGAGATTGATTATTTTCATGTCCTAAGAAATCTAAATGGAAAAGCGGTTCAGGATACAAATATCGATTCTTCCATATGCAAGGGTGCTCTAGTGATCAATGGATCTAAATCCACCTGCCAAATCCCATAGGGCCAAGGCTAATGGTCCAAAGGGCCTTCCCCTAGCCCCCTCCATGTGGATCCTCCTTTTCCATCCCTTAGCTCATGGCACATCTCTCCTCCATCCGCTGGTGCGTGGGTTTCTGCATGCGACTACCTCCTCGGATTTAAAACAGACAGACCATACTTGTCCTACGTCCCGTCTGATGTTGTTAAAAGAATTCACCTGCTTTGTGATCTCAATCGTGTGTCCTTTGCAGTCCCCTCTACGGTGTGGGATTTTGGTGGAAGATCGTCCCATGAGTTTGGAAATTATGAGCACTAGGGGTGAGTTATATGATAGCCATATCTTCAGCAATGTATGCATTCTCCAATTCTGGTTTGCTTGCAGACACCAGGGAAGAAACAAGGTCGAAGTAATTGGGTTTCAGATTGTCTTCATCATAATGCATACCTCCTATGAATCCACGACGTCCTCAGATCCTGTCCATTCCATTTCGGCCGAATTAAGGGAAATCAGAAAGAAAATCAAGCGACAGAATCATTTTCTGCATCAGTTGGATATTGAAGGAGGGGGATGTCTGGAAAATGTAGACTGTGACATTGTCCTGCTGCGGGATGAATTCACTCACTCCATCTCTCAGACAGAGCAAGCAATGACAGGAATGCTCGCCAAGTTGGAAATCAAGTTCGAAAAGCTGGAACTCAAGGTAGAAAAATTGGAGACTTCTGCATTTACAAGTTCTTCTTCTCATCTTGGCGGATGTGGAAAGTACTCTTGGACTCATATGGGAAATTTGCATTTTTCTTTTCTCTAGTATAGTTGTGCATAGCAATTCTATAGCGAATAATGGCTCTTAGTAGTTTTTTTGTCTCAAACTTTATATATGTGTAAAGAAAGTTTTCTAGTTGGGTTGGGTGGCAGTTTTTTGTGTATGAGCAGTAGTAAGTCAAATACTCTGAATGTTGCCTTCTAATGACAATGATGAATTTTGTGGTTCTATCTCAGTAGTTACATTACTTACATTCTAATACAAATATAACCGTTCTTGTAAAAAAAATATTGTATATCAACGAATTCAATTTCTTATTAATAAAATTTTTATTTCATAAATAAATATATTAAATTTAGTGTAAGTCTAAAATTTATGTTTTAAATATATTGTTTTTAACATAATATTAATATAAATATATGATTCTAGCATTAAATGAGATTTTTAAATAATAAACATATTCATTTTATTAAATTGGTATATTATAAACATGTTAATTTCACTCACATATATGGACTTTTTATTATTACGAATATAGTGAATTATTCATTAAAAATGTGACTTTATATAATGAAAATATTCAATTAGGTTTTAAAAGGACACTTATGAAAATATTCCATTAGGTTTAAAAAGGGGACACTTGATTCATTGAATCTAGTAGTGTTGTGTCTAGGGTATTAAACGGAGTACTATTTATAAGGGTGATAATGGGGGTGGAGATACACACGGTGAGGGCGGATGAAGTAGGGAGGGGCTAATGGGAGTGTGGGTGTGTCATACGTTAGGGAGGTTTTTATTTGTGGTGTGGGCGTGGAGAGGGTTTTTTCTATTGTGTTTTGAAGAGGGTGTTTTATATTGTGTATGGACGTGAAGTTTGGTGTTGTAGCAGATCTATAGAATTTTGGAGAAAGATTGAGCAAATCCAAAAGCGTTTTATAACGTATAACCTCAAAATTAAAAGTAATACACCATATCATATTTTTTTCTTTCTTTCCCCTATCGAGAGCCTAGCTATGACTAGGCTCCTGTTGTACAAGCACAAAATCAATAACATAGGAGACCATAGGCTTTCTAAGCTAGATTTTAATTCCAGTGAAAACCACCTAAGGCTCAAGCAAGGTTGGTATAAAGATACCAGGGCCTGGTTAAACCACTGGGAGATCGGCGAAAATATTGCATTGCAAAATATTAATAAAATAAAAAATATTGTTATTCTAAGTTTAAAGAGAAACTGTGGTGTGGGAAAGATTTAGAGGCTAAAATAAAATTAAGATATTATAAGGAGGTCATCAACCCTACTCTAGAAGATCAAAAGTATCTCTCTGTCTTAACCAATTCAAAGAAAAAAACTAATATAGTCAAGATAAGAACGAACTCTCATGAGCTCCATAGTGAAACAGGTCGTTGGACTATTCGTAAAACACCATGGGTGGAAAGGATCTTCCATCTCTGTGAGAATAGGAACATTGAAGATGAAAATCACTTCCTCTTAGAGTGCCCTACGTACACCCACAATACATTTCAGTTTCATAATCTTTGTTGCAATACCGACCTTCTTAGCATTTTAACTTGTCAAAGTTATAGTGAGCTCGGGACGCTTCTCACCAAGCTCTTTGAGCATAAGAATACAATTTTAAAACAAACTAATTAATTGGTTTCTTTAGGTCCAATAGACCAAAGTATGGTCTCAGTAGACGTTAACCACCACCATCATCATATTGTTTTTGAATTTTTATTTATTTTTTCAGTTTTTAATTTAATTTAAATTTATGTTTTATATTTATTTTTAAAATATAGATTTATGTTTGACTTAGACATTCTATGAGATGGAGTTAATTTATTTGTAATATACAAAATTTGTTGTTGATGATGATAGTTAACATTTACTCAGATTAATTTTGGTTTATTGTATCTTAAAAAAGAAGAGTAAGAAATTACTTGTTTTGCTTTAGAATTTTACTTTTATGCTCAAAAAGTTTGGAGAGGAGCATTCCTAAATTACCATTATTTTTATAAGTTAGAAGGTTAGGCATGTCCGTATTGTAACAAAAATTTTGAAATTGAAATTTAATGTTGATGTACGTTGGGAAATATAGGAAAACGTGTTTTTCATCCTCAACACTAATAGTCTCGCAAAGATGGAAAATCGTTTTAGTCTATGGAACTTAAAAAAATGTCAAACACATTGTTTCACTATAAAGCTGCTTAAAAGTCCATTCTTATTTTAGCTATGTTACTGCTATAATTTGTTTGTTAGATGTTTTATTTAATTTGGAGTATTCTCCTCCCCACCCAAGTTCTTTTCCCGTAATTGATGCAATGAGCTCATAATGAATACCTTTATATAATGAATCTAGCACTTACCCTAGGTACCATCCTTGAATAAGAAGAAGTTATTGAGAAGAATTCTAACACATAAATACATTTAGGACCAAAATATCATATTGATAATAATCTTCAATTGATGCTAATGTTTGGAAAATGTATCCTTGAACTATACTAAAAACTAGGAGTTATCCTACAAACTATCAAAACTTACTTCCTAAAACTAGTAAACATAAGGGCTTGATGGAAACCCCATGATATAATGGCTACATTAAAAAACACTAGAAACAATCTACATGGTTGGATGGTTGAGTTAATGCCCCTCCTCAAAATTAGAGTCTATCATAATAAAGGTCTAAATGGAACCTTGGTTGAGAAGATTTTTCCTATATTGATATTTTGGAGCTTCATCAACTACCACCCCTTCATTCCCCAACAAACTTTGATTAGAGCATCATATTTTCTCCATGAATTCTAGCTTGTTCACAATTTCTCTATGTTGCTAATTGTCTTTATCCTCTAAAAACTAACAATGAAAGATTTGTTTAACCAATGGACCTCCACCATTTTAAATAACTTGGTGTCCCTACTCCTTGAAAATATAGTATCTAATATCCATTCAATGCTTCCATATTGACTATAATATCCATTTCAATGCTTCCATATTGACTATCTTAGTTGGAGTATACCCCATTTTTCCTGGATTTCTTCTCCAATTCTCCCACTTCAATTTTGATTTCTTTAGAAAATTTGTAGTGATACATGTGGGTGGCCTTCATGGAATCCCACTTATCCTTAGTTATTTTTTGTGCATCCTTCTTTTCTATTTGGATTTTTAATGTTTTGGGTTTACCTCTTTTGGTGACTCTGCTACCCTCTCCAACTTTGTTTTGGACTAGCATCTCCCTTTCCTATCCATGTTTTGATAGTCTGTCGATACTACAAAATGTAGATATACAAACCAAATCACATGTGTTCCATCTTCGAAACTCTGGAAAAGCATGTACCTATAACCAAATATTGTATAGTTAGTTTCTTGCCTTTGTTACCATGTACTTGGATTGCCTCTTGCCTTGCCTCCTTACAAAGTATAGAAACAAAAGGAGAAACCATAAACATTCAACATGAGAGACCATCACAAGCAAAGCATCCACATACCGTCCTTTCTAAGATCAAGTTGCTTCCATCATTTGTCAACTAATCTCATGAGAGCATATCTCTGATAACTCTCCTTTATAAGTTCAAGTTGCTTCCATCATTTGTCAACTAATCTCATGAGAACATATCTTTGATAATGAGGGCATCATGAGATTGAACTCCCTTGCATCCTCTATCACATCCATAATTCAACTACAAATGAACTAATGGTGCCACATGTCCACATTAGTAACAAATGTCATGGTTTGTACCTCCTTAGACCTTGCTTCCTCTCCACCTTAGCATCCCATCCAAGTAATTTAATAATATAAGCTATGTTATATTTATAATGTCACTTAATATTAAATTGTTTATTGTTGATCAACCAACATAGATCCATGTTAAACCTAGATCTATCAAGCACCAAGAAAGATTCAATTTCTTGAGGTGTAATTTGTTTTAAACTTAAAATTTTTACATACAAAAAATAATCATACCTCCATAAATTTGATCCCTCTTGGTTTTCGATATATCTTGGTTTAAGATGGATCTATGCTTGTTTTAATTTTAATTATTTTTTAAATGTTGGTTTATGAGCCACATGAATTTTTTTAATCACTCAAGTCATTGGGTTTTATTTGTTTATTTTATGAGCCAACATGAATTTTTAATTACTTTTTATTTTGGTTAACATAATATTGGGTTACGGGTTACGTGACAACATCTCCCCAATATTAAGTTATAAAGCACATCATTCTTTTTAGTGCAATTATTTAATATTAATTATATAATTTTTTTATTAGTAATACTTTATATCAATAAATTTAATTTTTATTAATAAATATTTTATTTCATAAAGATATTAAATTTAATGTAAATGTGAATTTTATGTTTTAAATATATTAATTTGAATGAAATATTTAATATAAATATATTGGTTCTACCGCATAAAAACATTCATTTTATTAAATTTGTATAATAGAGACATGTTAATTTCACTCACATATATGAACTTTTTATTATGAATATCGTAAATTATGCATTAAAATGTGACTTTATATTATACAAATATTCAGTTGGGTTTGAAATAGGGACACTTGATTCATTGAATCTAGTAGTGTGTCCGGGGTATTAAATTGGTACTCTCGAGAAGGGTGATAATGGGGTGGGGATACACATGCAGCGGCTAGTGGGAGTGTGTTATATGGTCGGGAGGGTTTTTTGTTGTTGTTGTTGTAGTATGGGTGTGGAGATGGTTTTTTTTTTTTTTCAAATTTTGTTTTATACTTAGTTTTAAAATATAGATTTATTGTTTGAGTAAGCTATGAGATGGAGTTAATTTAATTATAATATAAAAAAATTGTTGTTTATGATGATAGGTAACGTGATCAATTTTAGTTTATTGGATTTTAATAATAAGAGTGAGAAATTACTTGGTTTGATTTAGAATTTTATTTCTATGCTCAAAAAGCTTGGAAGGAGCATCCTAAATTATCATTATTTTGAGCTAAGTGGGATCCTAAGTGACATCCTAAATTACGGATTTGAATTACCGGGCTAAGTGGCATGCCCTTTTGCTTGGGGTTGAGTTAATTCTTCCCTAAACCCTACGGGTTTTCAACTTAGGAGACTCTGTGCTTGTCATTAGTAAGATGCACAAAATCCTAAGAAGCCATAATCTAAGATAGGGGCGATTGCTTTGTTGAATTATGAGCTTCCTATGAGCCTTAAAAACATATCTATATGTTCCATATTTGTAGAACTAATAATCGGTTGGCAGACCAATTAGCCTTCCAAGGAGTTAAATTGGCTAAAGGGGTCTTAGTTAGAAAAAATGGGACACGACATAGGAAGTGGTTATCTTAGTCACGTGATCATGGTCTGAAGTGCATGCCACGTTGGACGCAAAAGGGGTTGTATAGGTCAACCCTAGAGGCTTCATGTTATGCTTAGATGTGTGGTGGTAGAAGGGATGAGAATGTAGGGGTGTGTGGTAGTTGCAAGTGGTACTCATTTCCCTTGCTCCTTAATTGTCCTTGCATGCAAACTATCTGACACATTAACGCTCCGCACTTGGGAGATGATTACTGAGTATTTTGAAATAGGAAAAGAGGATGAAGCTCCCCTAGAGTGCGAACTGGTCTATTATTCTCGTCATTCCTGGCCTCAAGCTTGTGTGGTAGGAATTGTGAGCTTGGCCTCAAGCTTGCATGGTAGGAATTGTGAAGGGTATGATGGGGAGATTTATTCTCCAAAAATTTCACCTTGAACTCCTTAGTTGGACACAGACTCTTCACTGCATCTTGCTTGGTTAAGTTTAAGGTATGGTGGGAAAGACCTACAAGATTGTTATGACCAACCTAATACAATGATGTCGTGGAGGGAGATCTTTAACGACATTCACAATGACTTTGGTGACTTCAAGCTCATGTTGAGGGTTGTGTATGACAGAATGGGAAGCTTGTTGGACTCCTTAAGACATGTTTCATATTACCTCTCGACGTTGGATTCTAGAATGGAGGATGTGGAAAGCAACATGCGCGAGCAGGGGGGGGAAATTGACAATAATTGAGCTCTAGATAAGCTCCTGAATATGAACCATTACAATCATTGTTAGTCTTCACTCCCTTATGAGGTTAAAGCTATGGAAGAGGATTTTGTTCACCTCTTAGCTCAGGTCTCCGTCAGGCATGGATAGTATTGTAGTTATCTCTCTCTTAGTTTTATGTTTTGTCATTGTATTTAAAATTTATTTTCTAGTTAAGCTAGTTTGAGTGAATTTATAGCACTCCTAGGATAGTAAACTTTGTTATTTAAGTTGGAATTTTGTTATATGAGCCATGTTTTTAGTGTTTTTTGGGCATGCAATTTAGCCCCTCATGTTGTTGCAAAGACCCAGTGCCTCTGCAAGTATTTAGTGGCATTCACAATGACTTTGGCGACTTCAAGCTCATGTTGATGGTTGTGTATGACAGAAAGGGAGGTTTGTTAGACTCCTTAATACATGTTTCATATTACCTCTCGACGTTGGATTATAGAATGGAGGATGTGGAAAGCAACAAGTGCAAGCAGGGGGGACAAATCCACAACATTTGAGCTCTAGATAAGCTCATGAATATGAACCATTACAATCATTGTTAGTCTTCACCCCCTTATGAGGTTAAAGCTATGGAAGAGGATTTTGTTCACCTCTTAGCTCAGGTCTTCGTCGGGCATGGATAGTATTGTAGTTATCTCTCTCTTAGTTTTATGTTTAGTGGAGATCTTTGTCAGGGAGATCTTTAGTGGCATTCGCAATGACTTTGGTGACTGCAAGCTCATATCGAGGGTTGTGTATGACAGAATGGGAGGTTTGTTGGACTCTTGAAGACATGTTTCATATTACCTCTCGACGTTGGATTCTAGAATGGAGGATGTGGAAAGCAACACGCGGGAGAAGGGGGGACAAATTGACAACATTTGAGCTCTAGATAAGCTCCTTAATATGAGCCATTACAATCATTGTTAGTCTTCACCCCCTTATGAGGTTAAAGATATGGAAGACGATTTTGTTCACCTCTTAGCTTAGGTCTCTGTCAGGCATGGATAGTATTGTAGTTATCTCTCTCTTGGCTTTCTGTTTGTCATTGTATTTAAAATGTATTTTCTAGTTAAGCTAGTTTGAGTGAATTTATAGCACTCCTAGGATAGTAAACTTTGTTATTTAAGTTGACATTTTGTTATATAAGCCATGCTTTTAGTGTTTTTTGGGCATGCAATTTAGCTCCTCATGTTGTTGTTAAAAAAATCATACCTAAGGAATATTCACCTAGATTCTTGTGAAAGAATTATGATTATGGTGGAGTTTCTAGAACTCTCTTGGAGTTTAGTATGCCAAACGTTTTGCGTGAACAATAAAGCTAAAGAATATCACAAAAGAAGCTTGTATAGAGCATTGGAGAGAATTTAGCCTCTATAAATCAGATCTGATGATGGGTAAAAGGGAAGTAGAAATAGTTAAAAATAATTAAAATTAGATTATAAAATTAATTATTAAAATTAATAAAAAATATTTAAAATATGAGAATTAAAAATCAAATAAACTTAAATTTAGATAAATTATAGGAAATGAGTTAAAGTTGGTAAAAGTAAAATGATTTGACCCAAAAATAAATAAATAAAGGAGGAAATGAAATATGGGGTTGGAGGTGGACAACTAAAAGAGGGGTTTGATTCTAAACAACATATAGGATTAAATAATGAGAAAAGAGGAGACTAGGGTCTTAGAGTATGAAGGGATGACATTAATGGTGAAGGGGTAATGTTAAGGGTGGGAAAATTAATGCAAGATTTAGAAAGGTGGGGAGGGAAAGATATTAGAGGAAAATTTATATGGTTAAAAAGGAGGAAATTTACTAAGATTATTGAATTTGTCAATGTAATAGAGGTTTTTATGATTGATTTATTTTATAATTGTCTTTACAATTGAAATTGTTTGGATGTTTTTCTAGTTTAAGAGCTTCCTTGATGAGGTAAGAAGTGTAATGGGAGGTAGTTTCTAGAAACTTGGTCTGATCAAAACAAATATTGTGTTTAGTGTCGAAGGAGTGCTTTGCAATGGAAAATTGATTAAGATGCACATGATTAGTATTAGTGATATGTTTTTTAAGGAAATCTTGGATAGAATGACCAGTTTGTCCAATGTAGGATTTATGCAAGAAAAAGGAATTTGGTAGACACCATGAGAGAAAGAGGCTTGGACTTGTCCTTAATAGTTCCAAATAAATGTTTAAGTGTTTTATGAGGTTTAGAAAGGGTTTTATTATTCCTTTTTCATTAGGATCTTGGGGATATGATCAATAAATCCTTGGATATATGGGATGGATATTGAGGCACACAAAGGAGAGCTAGAACAAGGATGGAGCGATTTAGGGTGAAGGATGGAATGGAACACTTGATTAAGAAGGGAGAGGAAGTATCGATTGGACTCAAGTGATTTAGTAAGATGGAATCTTTTAGTGTTTGTGTTGTGGGTCATAAATGCAAACGACTCTAGAGATAAGGGTTTTTAATACAACAAACTTCTGAGTTGGGTGATGATGGGAATGGGCGTGCATGTATCTATCAATGTGGGTATTTTTATAGTAGAATTAATGAGAAATAATCCATCAAGTTATTGAGTAACTAAAACATCTAGAAAGGGAAAGGAGTTGTCCTATTGGATTTTTAGAGTAAATTGAATATGAGGATAGATATTATAGAGGTGATTAAGAAAATTGGAAAGGGTGGAGTGGCCATGTGTCCAAATGACGAAGGTGTCATCAACAAATGGGTACCATCATTTAGGTTCCAAGGAGCATTTTTTCAGGGCCAAGGCCTCAATATTATTCATGAATATGTTAGCAACAACAATGGATAATGATGATCACATAGTTGTACCTTTGGTTTTCTCATAGAAGTTTCCCTTGAAGGTGAATAAGGTAGAGATTAGACAAATTTTAATAGATTTAAAGTTTTAGGATCAACAAAATTTGATATGATATCCATGGCTTTGGGACCCAACATATTGGTGAAGAGAGATATGACATCAAAACTAACCATCAAGTCTTGATGATCCAATAAGATATTATGAATTTTATGAATAACATTAGAAGAGTCTTTAATGAATGAAGAGGTCTAGCCAATGAAAGGATGAATAATTTCCACTAAAAGTCTTTATAAGGCATGGGTGGGAGATCTAATAGTGTCGACAATGGGGCGAACAAGATAATATTTTTATGGAATTTGGGTTTCCCATAAATTTTGAGGGGTTGAGTATTACCAGGGGTAATGCTTTTTAATTAGAGGGTCAAGAGATGAATATTTAATGGAATTAGTGACTAAATTAAAGACTTTGGTAATGGAGTTCATGGGGGGTAGTTTATAGGGAAAAAATGATAAGTGATCCAATACTTTGAAGTTATAATATGACGAATTCATAATAACTGTAGTGTTTCCTTGATCCACTTTAAGGAAGACAATAGCTTAGTTTTCATTAAGTCTCTGAAGGGCATTGATTTCAAATTTAGAAAGGTTAGGTTTGCAAATTTTAGCGGATTTGAGTATTTGTGAACTATCTTTCCTGATCTCTTCTTTTTCATCGGAAGATAGGTGTTGGGTAATATATTCAACATAACACAAGATATATTTCATGGGATTCGATGGGTAGGGAGACATATTTGAAATGTGGATGGGATCATAGTGCTAGGGTTGGTAGAAATTTGAAATGATATGGATTAATTTGTTGGAAATGAATCAAGGGAGGAAACATAAGAAATATCGTTGTTGTTAGTTAGGCCTTGACTATGAGGAGGGGGATTTCCAACATAAGGAAAGCATATGAATCTGTGTAGTATATCATCTTGAATATGAGAAGTGGAATCACCAACAAAAGGAGGGTGCATGGAGGAAGAAACATAGGATGTGGGACATGAAAGATGATACGAGTTGATGCAAAGAGATGGTTGGGATGAGTGAATCATCAAAGGAGGTCATATTGATATAGGGGATGCATTAATAGGGTTGAAACTATCTATATGGTATGAGGTAAGTGAATCCAAGGGATAAGAGTGGAGGTTGGAAGCAAAATTGGTTGCCAATGGAAAAATATTAGGTTTTTTCGATGGGTCAAGCTATCCTTGATTTGTGCATAGTGTCTGATCCAATTCTAGGCTAGTTGGACAAGAAACCAAGGAGGGGAGGATTATGATTTTCATGTATTTTAGGGAACTTATGGAGGATTCCTTTAGATTCTTTAAGTTTGTCATTTTACTGGAAAATTTGGCACTATGTTTATAACAATTTTTTTACTAGAAGTAGATTAAATACAACCTGCAAGAGACTGACCTCATGTTCAATTAAATTACATGATCAATTTTTTTAATAAATCCATATTTAACACCATAGCAAAGGAACACTATGTATGTAGTCACTACAACAAAACCCTGTGATTAGCGTCTCTTTTAGTGTCCACTATCACTTTTAGTGTATTTTTCATCATTTTTTGGACAAAGTGGATGCTTTTCCACGGGATGGCGCTTTTAATGGTGTTATTTGCGCCTCTTTTTAAAAGTTGGCACTATTTTGGATGCTAATTAGCATCCCAATTAGCGTCTCAATTAGCATCTCCATTAGCGTCCCAATAAGCATCCTAATTAGCATCCCTTTTTAAAAGTTGGCACAATTTTGGACGCTACTTAGCATCCCAATTAAAATCCCAATTAGCGTCCCAATTAGCATCCCCATTAGAATCCCAATTAGTATTCAAGTTAGCATCTCAATTAGCATCCCAATTAGAGTCCCTTTTTAAACGTTGGCGCTATTTTGGATGCTAATTAGCATCCCAATTAACATCTCAATTAACGTCCAAATTAGCATCCCAATTAGAATCCCAATTAGCATCCCAATTTGGATGGGGTAATATTTTTTCACCCTAAAAATCGCCAAATTATGATATAAACGATATAAAATCCTTGGAAATTAAAATATTTTTTGAAAAATATCGCCAATAATTTTATAGTTGGCATTTTAAGAATTGGTAATATTCGCCAACATTTATACACTTTTAAATAAGTATGGTTCCTTAAAATCATCCCTGTCTATAGTATAAAATTTGTTGTCCTTTTCTAAGAAATCCATAATTTCTAAGGAAGGAGGAGACTCTAAAGCCACATCAAGCACTACATTATAAACATCCACATTTTGAGCCACCTTATTCTCGTTATCAAAAGAACTTGATTCCTTGAAAGAAACCCTTAGGGATTTTATCTTTCCCAAAGATTCCACCCCATCAATTACCTCACACCCATGGATTGGAGAAGCCCAAATTTGGCATCCTTCCAATGGATTAGTAGAGTAATCCACTAGATCTAGCTCCATTGTATCCCCACTCACTTTAATTTAATTCATATTAAAAATCTCATTATAAAAAAAACAAATTCAAGGTTTTGAAAAAAAAACTTCATTGATGCCTACTTTAAAAAAAAAATTGCCTTTAGGGATTGAGAAAACCATGACACCATGATAAGAGCCATGGATACCAGAAGTAAATATAGTTTGCATGTCAAATATTTGACTAAATTCTAGAATGGAAATATTTGGAGAAAATTAGCTTCAACTTGTAAATGAAGGAATGGAATCTGTAACTTAAGGTACTTATGTATGTAGTCACTACAACAAAACCCTGTGATTAGCGTCTCTTTTAGCGTCCTTTTTAGCATCCACTATCACTTTTAGTGTATTTTTCATCATTTTTTGGACAAAGTGGACGCTTTTCCACGGGATGGCACTTTTAATGGTGTTATTTGCGTCTCTTTTTAAAAGTTGGTGCTATTTTGGATGCTAATTAGCATCCCAATTAGCGTCCTTATTAGCATCTCAATTAGTATCTCCATTAGCGTCCCAATTAGCATCCTAATTAGTGTCCCTTTTTAAAATTTGGCACCATTTTGGATGCTACTTAGCATCCCAATCAACATCCCAATTAGCGTCCCAATTAGCATCCCCATTAGAATCCCAATTAGTATTCCAGTTAGCATCTCAATTAGCATCCTAATTAGCATGCCTTTTTAAACATTGGCGCTATTTTGGATGCTAATTAGCATCCCAATTAGCATCCCAATTAACATCACAATTAGCATCCCAATTAATTTTTCATCCCTTTTTAAAAGTTGGCGCTATTTTGGACGATAATTAGCATCCCAATTAACGTCCCAATTAGCATCCCAATTAGTGTCACAATTAGCATCCCAATTAGCATCCCAATTAGCGTCCCAATTAGAGTCCACAAAAGCATCCCATATAATGCCAATAATGGCCTAAAAAAACATCATGAATAGCATAGCACCATATATTAATCCAGGGCTAGAGACCAGAATTGCACCAAGAATTTCGGCAGGAAAAACATTCAACATAGCGCCAAGTATAGAGCCAAGAATTGCACCTAGAAAACATCCAACATAGCTCTAGGTATAGATATAGGTATAACACCTGGAATAATGCCATAAATTTTGAAAGGAATCACGCTAGGAATTGCACTAGGTTTAGAGCTAGGAATTGTGTTTAAAAAACGTCTCACATAACAACAGATATATCAATGTCAATGTCAATGATCATGATTCATCATGTCAATGTCAATTATCATGAAATTTTTTTAGAGTTGTTTGTTAAAAAAAGAACATATTTTTAATATCGAGTTATTCCATCAATGTAACAAGTTTATCAGAATTCTCATGCAAAATTTTGTGAAACACTTTATCATAATGTAAGTGCCAAGATTTGAATTTACTCTTTGTTGTAAAATATAGTTTTTCCCTATATTTTCTTATTATATCATTGTTGATTTAAGGTTTAAGTAATTTTTTTTTTCAACCTCCTCACTAAAAGACTGGTTAGGTTGTTGCTAGGCCAATGCAAAGCAAGATTGGCTACCCCCTTGAATTCCCTAAACTTACAATTGATTTTTAAGTTCATGAATATAGGACCATCATTAAACCAATTGTAGGCTTAGGAAATCAAACAAGGCATAAAAAAAGTCAACAATTGAGTCTAGTACTATTGTCCCATCCAAGTGCTTGAACCTACAATCAATTTAAGTTTGGAACTCTTTATCTCTGACATCTTGATTAGTTTTACATTGACCACGAAATTTATAAGGAATACATTGAATTAAACAATTTCTAGAGCTATTACCCTATTTTATTTGTGTGGGAGTCTATCCTTAACCCAATTGTAGGTTCAAGCAATTGGAAAGGGAAACAACAATGTCAATGGTTGAATTCTAGTTCGCATTGTACAATGATGTATCGATACCACACATCATTATATTGAATTGAGTGGTTTATCACCTCAAATTATTTCACAACCTTGAGTAAACTAGGGAGCTATTTAAAGGAGTATAGAAACTAGTGTAGGGCTAGTATCAATTATATCCTATTTCTTTTGTTATTGGTACATGATGCACATTGTGGCCCAAATAAACTATTAACAACAATGATACCACATTCTCTTAAATTAATTCATTGTTGGTGGTCGTAGCTTGTTCAAGCTCTGTGTATGATTCTTGCATGCCAAAGCAGCTAATAGATGATACAAATTTTATGAGCTTGAACAGGCTACGACCACCTTAGTACTATGTCTTTATAATATCATATTTCAATGTTTCTAAAATGAAACTATCATGTAACAAGGGTCATATAACTTTTATTAGTGATAAAAACTTTAAGTTGTTGTTTTGTATTCTTTTTTGTTTTGCATTCACTACAAACAACAAATTTATTAATGGGAAGGTATCCTCTAACATAATTTAATTTTGTAGGTTTAATTCACCCTTGGTTGTGTAGATGTTCCCCACTATTTTCTATACTTTTGTCTCTTTATTTCAGCCACTCTTTATTTCTTTGTTTATGTTACATCAATAGTTATAGTAATAGTTGCAATTTGGATTTAGAAACACTACATGTTGGTATTAGAGCTTCAATCAATTTTCATTTTGTTGTATAGTTTCAAAAACAAAACAAAAAAATGTCAATGAGAAAATCCTAATATATGGCCAAGGCAGAGTTGAATGAGATTTTCATAAAGTTTATAGAAGACATGAGGTACATGATGCAACTACATGAGGTAGTTTCATAAAGTTTATAGAAGACATAAGGTATATTCATAATCTAATTATATGAAAATAAATGAAGAAAGATTCGTAGACACTAGTACATGTGGAAATTTTTCCACATGAATAAAGATTCATCATCACCATCATTATCATCATCATCATCGACATCATCATCACCATCATCATCATTAGCATCATAATCACCATCATCATTGCCATCATCATCATCATCATTATGTCCATCATCACCACCATCATCATCACCATCATCCTCATCATCATCACCATCATCATCATCTTACTGCCGACACGATTTGTGGACTTGAGAACAATTTCAGGGTCAATGACCCACATATTTGCTAGAAATGATATGATAAATCATATTTCATCATGATCATGATCATCGTCGTCATCACCATCATCATCATCATCTTCATCATTGTCAACATCATCATGATCATTGTCATCCTCATCATCATCATCTTCATCGGCATCATCTTCATCATCATTGTCTTCATCATCATCATCAATATCATTGCCATCATCATGATCATCATCGTCATCATGATCATCATCTTCATCATGATCATCATTGTCATCACCATCTTCATCATCATCATCATCATCTTCATCATTATCATCATCGTCATCATTACCATCATCATAATTATCATCATCATCATCATCATCATCGTCATCATCATCATCATCATCGTCGCCGTCGTCATGACCCTCTTCCTCATCAACATCTTCATCATCATCATCATCATTATCATCACCATCAACATCGTCATCACCACCATCATCATCGCCATCATCATCATCATCAAATTGACACCAAATTAGCTATCATGACGATGTCCTAGCAAGCTATGGCTTATATCAATATTAAAGGCCCTTTAAGATTGCACATCGATTCAGAGAGCCCCTTCTACCTAGGTGTATCTAGTCAAGACATGTAGGGAGGTCCCTATATTCAAATGTTGGTGGATGTGTTCACTAGTCGGATTGTCACCAAATTAGTGTTATGTTTGATCATGATCACAACGTCCAATGTCCTAGCTTCTTTAAAAGTACATACATACATATATGTAGGGAAATAATATTTTAGAAAATCCTGAATCCAAATATCTAAAAAGACACATAAATCCAAATTCTTCAATTTCTTCATTTTTCATTATACATTATAGTCATTTTTCATAGTCGATCCATGACAAAGAAATCACTCATCCTATGCTTGTCTTAGTAGTAAAAAAGTAAAGGATTTAAAAAAAAATAAGGGCTTGCCACATCTTCAAAGTTCGCCTAAGTAATTACCCTATTTTCTTTTATGCTCCACCTTTTCAACTCCACTTCATTACATCCTTCACTAGCTCATTTAATTTATTTACCTTTTATGTCTAGGGCTTGTGCATGTTCATGGTTATCTTATTTATTGTTTTTTATTGTTATGTGTGTAAATAGACGAATGGAATATAGGTACAATGGTTGAAAAAACATGTCGAATTTGTGGTGGAAGGAATTGGGGATTGGTGAGCTTATTCCTGTGTGATGTAATTCCTGCCCCATCGTGAGCCATGAAAATATTTCCCATTCGATGGAGCCCATTCCTCTAAACCTGGGGCCAGCGGATTCCATCGTGAGCCCATTCCTCCATTTTCCAATGAGCCACAAAAATATTGCCTCTTTAAATATCAATCGATAATTTAACAGGTGCCCAATTGTTATGAGGCATTTACAATATTATGGCATCAGGGTAGTGGAAAATTAATGGTGTTATGGAAATTGTGGAAGAGGAGGACTGGGAGGGTATAATTCATGTTGAGGACTGGGAGGGTATAATTCATGTTGAGGACTGGGAGGGTATTCTATATAGTATTTGTTGTTGCCATCAGGGTTTTATGACATGGCACTGGCTAAAAGACGAGGAGGCAAAACAACTTCCTGCAGAAAATGGAGGCTCGGAGATCTTGTGCTCGCCAAGGTCAAGGAATTTTCGGAATGGCTCGCTAAGGTACGTCGGCCTATTTTTCATCCCCATTTGTTTGCCCTCATTTTATGTATGCGATGTTTTCCCTGATTTGATTGTATGCGATGTATGTTGTTGCTGTTATTTGCATTTTCCTGCTGGTTTCTTGTTGTCGACCTGGTTCATGGTTTGCATTTTCCCGCTGGTTTTTTATGCCTCCTAGAAGTTAGCAAATTACATCCTTCTTCAATTTGGTTACTGCAAATCAAGGACCAAGACCAACTTCTGCCACTTGTGGAAGAAAACAAAGGGAAAGAAACATTAGAAACTTTGTATTTGGCTGACAAAATTCTGGATCCTGAAAACTCAATAATTTTTAGATTGATGCACTGCTCGAGCTGATTTCCGTGCCCCTCAAAAAATAGGAACTTATCAACTTTTTCACTTTGCCCGGCCTTGGATCAAACTACTGCAATTTGTTATCTTTTAAACTGTGAGCAACCTGTAAAATTTATTTGGAAAATGTCACTTGGAATGTCACATAAATAAATCTTGACTGGGATAATTTTTCTAGATTTGTTGTTTAGGGCCAGATTTGTTGTTTAGGGTCACCTTTCCTTAAAATACACTGTTATTGGTGAATTGTATTTTGATGAATGAATAGTGTATATGGCACCAAACTGGAAAAACTTCCAAAAAAGTTGTTGAATTTGCTCAAACTGGTTCTTTGTTTTATTCCTCTCTATGAATTGTTCCTACTGACCAAATTCTGGCTTGTGTTGGGCAACTGGCCAAATTTACAGTCTCACCTCATAAAAAATCAAATTTTCCTCCATTTGATAATCCGAGCTGAGTTGATGTCACTATTTATAAATAATATAACAATATATCATAATTAGTGATAATAATGAAAAATGGATCAAGATTGTACACTAAGAGCAACCAAGAACTAGAACCATTTTAGAAGGATTTTGAAAAGATATGGGATACAGAAGGAATTATGACAAAAACTAGATTATTTGCAGAAGGAACATACTGAATTAAGGAAGCTTATCAGCAAAATACAGAAGTCATTGAAAATTCTCATCCAAAAAAAACTTTGAAGGCACAAGTGGAAGTTCTATTGCATCTCATATTTTTGGTGGAAATTCGAAAGGAATCGACACAAGACTTGGGGGACCAGCAAGGAATAATTGGGGATTCCTTGAATACCAAATTAAAGTGCCTTCATTTAAGCTTTTCTGGAAGGTGGAATCACATGAATGGATTAGGAGACTCCCTCGAGTATTCAAGTAATGGAATATTTACAATGAATAAAGTGAGATTGGTTTGGCATTCCATCATATGGAAGTACTGAGTTATGTTTCCACTACTTTATCCACTTGGAAGGTAACTTTTAGAAAGATTATTATCTCTTTAATTAGATAGTTGTCCTATCAGATTTATGTATCATTCATTTTTGTAAATTGGTTGTTTCTACAGGTTGGCACTGTTATTTGCCTTCGTATTTGGGTCTTGATAAATACAATATCTTGGTTGTAGTTGGAGTTTCTCTTTTGTAGTCGGCTGTGATATTGTCCTTGAGGTTGTTGCTTGGATGAGATTAAAATTGCATTTTTTTCTAGAGAATTGAGAGTCCTGGAAATACTGCACACAGGCAAATTAATTTTTATGAATCATTGATATGATAGAGTTAACTTATCAAAACCAAGAATCCTATTTTTTTGCAAGTAACTCTATAGCTAAAGTGTTTGAATTGTCCAAAGGAGAGCAAGCTGCAAAACTACTTGTACAATTGGTTATAACTTATAAGAGATGGTATATGTACTTCTATTGATTTCCAGTTCAATCATTCTAGATCTCTTTTGTCATTAACAAATCAAATAATATGTGTTACTTGAACTGTGACAGAGGTGTGAACCAACATTTCCTTTGTTCACTGCATTACAAAAAACTTTAAAGTATATATTCTGATGGAAATTGATATCTGTCTCTTGTGGTTATAAAAAATGTATCAATTGCATTTTCAAGCCAACTATTTTATTGTGGACACTGAAAATATTTAACTATAAGTTGATATTCTCTTTGCAATCTTATAATGACATTCATCTGAAAATGGAATGATAAGTGGAGATAGCCTCCTACCCTGCTTATCAAAGTTCTATGGAGCACTTCAGGGGTCCATTTAAACGATAATTTTTTTGCATTGCGCTTTGGACAATGAATATTTTATCTGAACTGACATGGACAATTGGTGGCTGTATGCAGCCTTTTCTTTTTATGGTGATAAAACTTGATAATTTGTGTATGCATGGATTTTTTAGAACACGTGCGGTGCTAAAGAAATATGGAGAGGTTCTAGATTTGGTGCCACCTGAAACTAAAGTTCATAATCTAATTTTTGGGCGAACTTGGATTGATTCACTTGGTGAGATGGTGCATACAAATTTGACCACAGGAGATAAAGTGGTGCTATACTTTCAACCATGTGGCTGGTTTGGGTATGAAATTGATCCTGTTTATTTTTCACTTTCTTTATCTGTAGAGACTTGAGAGTAAGATGTCATGATTAATCTTTTCTAGAGATTGGCATTGTCTCTTCTCAATGCTATTGATTGATTATGCAAAGGTCATTCCAAAGCTATAGTACTTCCAAAGCTCTCCGCATTTGTGATTCTTGACATGATATTATTGTACCTACATACTTTTCAAAGCACTGGTTGGAAACAGACCTACTTGTTGTAATCTATATGAACTAAAGAAGAAATATGTTTCAAATTATTTACTTTTCAGAGTCTGGGTGGGAATCATACCTATTTTCCATAATAAAACAATCATATATTATCATAATGTATATGTAATAAAGGAGATAAGATAAGATAATTTCATTGATGTTCAAACAAGTGACCACAAAGTTGGTCAATGGGACTAAAAAGTACATCCAATGTGAATAATTACAAGCAGAGAAAGAACTAACTAATTATTCAATAGAACTGCAGCAAGTAGTGCAAATACAAAATCAAGATCAAAACTATGTCAAGCATACAATGTTGCTATCTAGACATCTGGAGAAAGTAGATAGGTGAGAGAAAGAGGATGGTTTCATCTGAGTCATCGATCAATGAGGGAACCAATGTACTGCCTGATGTTGTCATCCGACGAATATCTAGGGATGAGGGGGCTTGGCTGTGAAATCATGGGGGAATACCTGGAATCTCTGAATGGAATATTGGCTGCTTGAACAGACATGGAGAGCAGTACTTTGTGTAGAGTGAAAATGGCCCTGGGACCTCTCGATACTGCTGTTGATCTTGTGTGTTTGATTATGATTTTATTTATGGCTCTGTCTTCCCCATTCCTCAGTCATAGTGTTTTTAAGTGCGTTTTCTTTTTTAATATGAATTTAATTTATGGTTATGGATTTCTTGTTTTGTTTCAGCTTACAGAATTGTCCAGAATATTATTAGTCTTGTTGATACAGCTTCTAGGCTTACCTTGGTTGTGTTAATAATTTGTTATTTTTGAATTTGCTTGTTCTATCCTTGTCTTCCATGTATCTTCTAGTTAATTTCTTTAATGAAGATCCTTTAACTGTATATGCCACTTGTCCATGTTACTCATAATAGAGTTTTGTTCTTATGGATTTGGAGCTAAGATTTCTTCTACATAGGGAGTGCAGTGCTCATATCATATATTCCTCCAAAATGTTAGATGTAACTGCCTCATGCTTTCATGAAGAGTATTCAGTTTAACTTTAGAAATAATTTCAAGCATATGATATGTTTGATGACATCCTCTATCCTTTAAAATTTATAACGACAAAACAAAGTTAGATGGATTTGGGACGACGGACCATGGCATTAAGCATAAATGATAAATTAGGAATTATGGGTAGGAAAGCCCCCTTGCTGTTGATGCCTTGGTGGTCAACCAGTTGAGGCCCTCCATGAATAATGAATCCATGTGTTCAATGGTCTACTCCGATGTTGGATCAACATCCTCCAACTCAATAGCTATATAATTGTTACAACGTTAAACCAAAAATGTTTTCAATTGAGAAATAAAAAAATGGAAATACTAAAGTAAACATCGAGAATGACTAAGTGAGGCATCAAAAAATAAGTGAGAACAAGCTTGGATCTTACCTCTTGGGTTCTCCAACAACATTTGAATTTGATTATGGAACCCTTCGATCTCCTCTCCAAGTTCTCACAAATCTCCTTAACAACTAAAAAGAAGCCCACTCAAAACCATGACAAAGATGAGTGAAATGAGTGATAGAATGAGAGAAAATGTAGTGAAACAAGGCTTTTATATTCCGCTAAACCCTAGCCATGAGGTGTGGGGATTACTAGGGCCTTCCTTAGGCTCCACATGTAATAAAAAATGAAAAAGTCCCAAGTTGGCAAATGGGGGTGCTTTGGGAGAGTTTTTTAGTTTTGGAACAATCAATGGGTTCAACTTTAGGAGTGTGCGATTTGGGAGTGCCAAGTGTTTGATTTGGGAGCAATTAGGGAGTGTGATTTGTGGAGCGCTTTTCACAAAGGAAGGAGCATTATTCTTTTTCCTTGAAGCGCACTCCCAAGTGGATTTGATTTGAGAGTGCAGTTTTGAAGGTGTGCTTTTCTGAAGTGCACATTTGGAGTGTGGGTGTGGGGGGTGGCTTCCAAGTAACCCTAATAGGGATGCAACGCCAACTAAAGGTTTGGGTAATATCCTCCTAATTTGCCATTATATTTGAAGTTCAAGATTTTCTATAACTAGATAAATCTATAGAGGGCCATCAAATAGCTAGTAGGATAGTAAAAATGAAAGGTCCATTCATGCAACAAAGGGTAGGACATCCCAGATAGTAAAGGGAAGATAATATTTTCTTGATTTGAATCTTAGGGAAGGATTTACATGCTTTTATAAGTGCTTAATTATTATCCCTATTGGTTATGCCTCTACTAGTATAAGGGGGGTGGTATGATAAAAACAGAGTTTGTGTTCTATCAAAAGGCCCTCCTGATATGCGTAGTTGTGATAATTTTCGACATTGTTGTACATATGTAGGGGAGGTAGTATTGTATTTCCCAAAGTTGCACAGTTATCGCTCTTGAGGTTTTTGGGGCATGTAGCTGATGTTTTGCTGCTCTTGGGAGCTTTGGAGTAAGTACCAAATGCGCCCAAAAGGGCAGTAGCAACATTGGGTACATGGGAGTATTTAGGGAGCATGTTACCTATTTTTTGTGGTTTTGAGGTTGTGTTTCAGTTTGGAACTCTAATCAGGAGCTTTAGGATGCTCCTCAATAGACAATGAGTGTCAAGATTCTCCCAACCAATTAAATTGTTCATAGATAGAGAGTGTCTTAGAGCTCCCAACCAATTAAATTGTTCATCCAATCACCAAGACTACAGAGGGAAACATGATAGATAGAACACGTGCCAATATTATTAGCTTTTGTAGGTCTCCCACTGTTTATTCATTTGTCATAGATATGGGTTAGTTTTTCTGTTAGGACAACTCCATATCTTATGATAATCTTGGATCCATGCTATAAATTTTTAAGGAAGAATTTGAATAAAGTATTACATCAAGGAAAAGACAGTAGGATTGATTTAAAATTAATTCCATCGTTATTATTGCCTTATTTACAGCCATTTGAAGACATTGACATGATGAATACTAACCTAGCCTTTATTTGGAATCATGTTGGCTTGGGTATCATATGGCTTGTTGGAAGGAAATGATGGTAGGAAAAAATCTCTTGGCATTGCATGTGATCTGTTTATTTCCCTTCATTTTTTAAAATGTATTACAGTATGTTAGTTAACTTCTTGCTTATAATTATTATGATATGTTAAAGATCGTATCATCACTGTATTGTGCATTAATGTTATAATCACCTCATATATGATTATATATGATATACTAAACTCAAGAACTTACTACTAGCATCAAAGTTTTAATTTCAACTTCGAAGGTTTTTAAGTTGTGTTAGTGGCAATATTTTAAGGCTCTGTGAGCATAATTTTGGATAAATTTATACATCTAGCTTATGGTGTGATTGTGGAGGCACTTTAGAAACAACTATTGCAGGTGATTTCAATGCATATTTTCCTTTAAATTTGAGGACTAATTGGGAACAAGGTTGGAGTTTCAACTTTCAATTAACTAACTATGCAGCCTATAACCACATCATTCATAAACAAAGGAATTTGAGTATCATATAAGAACTTCAATTATTCATTTATAGAATAGTCAGAAATGCCAATCTACAAGAAGGGTTTGTACATCTCATAACCCTTCTTTTCCTGTATCCTTGTTAGGTTGCTCATCTTTCTTCCATTTCATCTAGAATTTCATAATTTGTTGTGACCACTATTTTATCTTTGTACTCTTTGTCCCATTTGTGTTTTGATTCACCTCAAATGTTACCTCCACATCCCCTTTCAATTTGGAATTCCTGTGTAATGCAAGCCTCTATTTTCCCTATAGTCATTTTCCCCTTTTGGTTGTCAGTGTATTTGTGGTTACATCAGTGATGTAGTTCCAGACGCACTCCTATTTTACTTTTGCAAGTCGTGCTGCTCTTCTTTGACAAGTCTATGTTATGCCTTACCCTTCCCTGCACTGCCCTGCCATATTTATCTTTCATTGTATTCATGTATATTTCATTATTATTGTTTCTACAACATTGTCTCTTACATGATATATAAGTGACCCATTCTTGTAGTTACACTACTTGCTGACTATCAGAATTCACTGCTTCTCTTGATTTTTTTTTTTTGGTATTTCTGCTGCATGGCTCTTATCATTAACTACACCCCTCTATATCAATTTTGTTCTGCTTATCTGGTCTTAACATGCCAGTTATTTGATGGACATGCAAATTCTCTCTGATGGTCTTAACATCCCAATTTCCATTGTAATATTAAAGACACCGATTACTCCAATCATGATTAACTTGTTGTCATGATCCATGAGCTTTAAGAAAGTCAGGGATGTAGGCATGGGAGCCCTTATTTTGAACCAAGGCACATAGTGAATATCAAAGCTTATGATTTTCCATGGAGCCTGTCCTATCACATGATACAAAACCCCATGGCTCATGGCTTTCCATGGATGTATAAATGCCTCTATAATAAAAGTCTTGTGTCCCATCCTTGAATGAGTCTTTGAATTATAAACCTCATAAATAAGCCAGAACCTCAATCATGGCCTTGTCAGTCATAGTTAAATGCAATTTTTTGTGTCTATGTAATCATATGTGATGTTTTGCACCCCCCACTTGCTGCACACTAATTCACCTTTAGGATATTGAACTCCTAGTTTCTCATTGTTTGATGAGAAAGGTGGTGAACTGAATGTTAATCCTAAAAATCCTTATCAGGTAAGTCGAATATATGTATAATTTTTTATGTTAGGATTTTGGTTATGCATGCTTGGAGGTTTTTTCTTTTTGTTAATGTTGTATGGTTGCATTAATACTAATAACAGTCCCATTTAGGTCATGATAATTAAAGCAAGTTTCAATATTATTATAGATCATGCGGATGTTTTACTATTATTTTTACATCTAACTTGTTTTTGATATCTCAAATATTTGGCAGTTCGTCATCATTTGGGTTTTACGTGAATATTTAGAGTATGATATGAAGATTCCAAAACCACCAATATAAATTGATTTTGAACGGGTTGTGGATGATTTTGTCTTCATCTGTTTCTTTGTTGGCAATGATTTCCTTCCACACATGCCTACATTGGAAATTCGTGAGGTTTGTATGTAGAGATGTTACACCTCCTATATTCTATTTGAATTCCTTAAATAGTCGCTAAATAAATATTATCTAAATTTACATTCTGTTCTGAAATTCATTTTAGTTGAAACGCTTGGAATATTTTTATGTCCAAGCTGATTGTTGTTCTAACTTATAAGCATGGTTATCTCTAGTGTGTAGACAGTTTATTATAGATCTTTTTTTACAGCTCACATTCTCTGTTTTGGTTTCGTGACAATATTCTCCAGGAAGATAATTTTTGGTGGCTATTTTCTATTTTACAGGGTTCAATTAATTTGCTCATGGTTGTATACAAGAAAGAATTTAGTGCAATGGGTGACTATTTGACAGATGCAGGTGAGGTATTATGACACTGATTGCATTTATTATATAATTTTTGTTTGCAAATATTATGTTGACCGAAGGACTTCACTATATGTTACTATATATTGTGATATTTTCACTTTGGTCTTCTAAATCTTGCCATCTGAAGTTGCGTGGCCTTTGAAATTTTAATTATCACTTGAATCGCAAGATCTCATGTCCCCAGATTGATGGAAATGATACTGAGTTTATCTTGACCAGCTTTATCCAATTGCTGGCATTAAAGCTGTATAATGTTTTCTCTTTCTAAAATTTCAAATGCACATGGATTTTTATAAAGGCTATAGGACGTCTCCTGTGTATGAAATTACTGAACATCAAATGAAAGGGTGTTAACTAGTTTGGATACAGCTAGCATTTCCAGCTAAGCTGATATCACACTAAAATGTGGAACATTTTATCATGTAGGTAATATTGGACAAGGTGGAGCATTTTATTCAGGCTGTTGGAGCATAAGAGGATAGGATTTTTCAAAAGCTAGGTCATAATCACGAGGTACACATTTAGTTTATATGAAATTATGAAAACCTTTGTCAGTTGTACGTATTTGGGCCTTATTTTGAAAAAAAACACAGCTATACATTTTTTAACTATTCAATAACCCCCACTGAGGATAGCACCCTTCCATTGGGCCAAGCTGTGAGCTTAAGAACGTTTTGAATAGGAACTCTATGCCATATGAAAAATGGAAAATGGGTCAGTAGCTATTTTTGTAGAGCATTTTATTAGGAAATACATTAAGCCAAGGGAAATACTTTGTTAAAACTTTAGAAATATTAGGAAATACATGTATTTTACATGCTCAAACATATTTTACATGTATTTTTATATATGCATATCTAACCATATTATATCAAATTTGTTCTCATATATGTACATATATCTATCTATATCCTGGTAATTTTAGCTTCTCACTGATAACTAGATGAATTATCATAGTTGACTTCGGTTAAGTATTTGATTACTAGTAATATATTAGGTGAGACTAACCTAAGCTTCTTGTTGGTTTTTCATAAACTTTACGCTCGTTTCCTTTATATCCAAATGAGGACATAAAATATGCTCTACATGATGAAATGATTGTTACTGCATTTGTTTTATGGGAATGACCCATCTCCTGAAGGATACAACCTAGAAAAGTTCCCAGAAAATTACAAGAAATGGACGCCAACAAACCATTCCTAGGGAGTTCTTGGAATGGTCAGTATTTTAGAAATGGTACTAGTCTTTTCTCTAAACTTTCTTTTTGATCCCTTTGATCCCTTCATCATAATGAGTACCATTATCCACTCGGTGTAGTTCAGCCACATTACTCTTTTCTACTCACCATTTTTTTTATGTTCAGGAAGATATTGTAGATTCTCAGTGTATGTTGTTTCCACTGAAAATTCCTTCCATAATACCTTCAACCCCCACCCCCCAACATATTTAGTGAGTGGTCTATTCCTGCTGCCCCTTACAAATCTTTAAAGACATTGGAATTAAGTTTCCTTATAACACTCATGCTATTTCCCAGATGCATTTTTGTAGTTAATTCTCAATTCTCATGCTTTTAAATGCTTGAATCGACAATTCACAATTCATTGCAATGATATAAAATCTGCTTCAAGGAACACTCTCTTTGTTTTCACTCTTGTTTCCCCACTCTGTTAGAACTGATCTTATGCAGGTAACTATGTTGGTACATAAGTTATAACTTATATCGTGTGTAATCACATGTAGCTAGGACCAACAGTAGAATTGTCTATCTACTAGAATAAGGTGCAAGATATTACATGTTTGTAACCACGCTGTCATAATTTGGCTGCTATCTAGACTAGTGGAACATTGTTTTTTTCTCTGGTCGTGCATGCACTAATGTGTATTGCTAATCACATGGCTTATCAGGTCCTAATATAACCAGAATGCCCAAGCTACATGATTTTAGGTAACCAAATTGGTACTATTACATTGTCATCTTCTGATACATGCAACACTGTTGATGTTGATGAATGTCCTTTCTGGTATTACAAAATCCTCTTTCTCTGTTACCTTGTTCAACCATTAGATACTCAAAGTTGTGTATTGATCCTTTTTACCATTATTAGGGTCTCAAATTCTTAAAGCGTTCTAGCTCAATGGAAGAGCACCTACCTTACAAGCAGGAGGTTGTAACGAACATAATATATATATATATATATATATTAAAAATAATATTAATAGATGATTATTAATTAATAATTAATAATTATCAAAGAGTCATGACTGTAGGTTGGAAAGTCAGGAATGGACGTATATAAGTCCGACCATTGTAAATGTATCATATCAATTCTATCATCAATTTATATATTATTATGGCTTATTTAATATTCCAAGTCTTTTGGGTAATATTATTTGTATGAGCGAATAATTATTCGCTTCATGTGGTATCAAAGCCAGCCCTTTCCCAGGTTTGTGCTCATTCTGGCTTTTAGCCAAAATTTCAGATTTTATCTGAGTAATTTCAGAGTTTCTCTGTACACTTGATCTTTGACCTGTCTTGGCTTGTGGCCATTTTCAAATTTCAAATAGACAAAAAAAAAAAAAAATTATTAAATAAAAAAAATCTTTGAAGAAATATCCGTGCAAATCTGAAAAATACTACTGCAAATTTGAAAAAAAAAAATCATCAGTACTATGTGGAGATTAAAATAAGGACCATTTAAATTTAAAAAATCCAATTGAAGGAAGATTACTCTATTGCTCCACTTCCTTCACGCCCATCCCTCATGCGCGCTGCTCTCTTCCCAAACTCCACTTGTGCGCTGCTCTCCTCCATGCCCCTCAACTTCCACGTCCACCTCCATCCACCATCCACATCTGCCCCATCGGCTTGCCTCCGCGCTCTTCCCTCCACATTGCGGCTCCATCGCTGCCCTCCACCACTACTCACCTTTGCGCATCAATCCCTGTCACCCTCCACCATCGCCTCACTACCCTGCGCCCTCTTTCCCATCCTTCTTCCTGGTCCTCTCCTGCTCACTTACGCGCGTCCATCCTCATGCTGTCACTCCCTTCTGCGTACTCCTCACCCATCCGCCACACCACACCCTTCACCACCTCCTCCATCCGCCACTCCTGCCATCCCTACTTCCGCCGCCACCTTCCATCCCTTCTACCACCGCTGCCTCCCATTTCACGCGCCCTTCTCTGCCCACGTTTCTGCTCCACGGGCCACCTTCTCGCTGCCCCCTCTGCTACCCTTCGCCACCTCCACCACATCCCCACATCCTCCAACATCTGCGACATCCCATCCGCCACCTCATCCACCTTGCGATCGCTCCTCCACTCCCCGACCTACACACCAAAAACAAAGAAAAAAAAAACTAAAACATTATTATATAATATAATATATATTATATTATAATATTTTAAAATTGTTTATTATATTAAAGAATAACAAAAACATTATTATATAATAATTAATTATTATTATATAAAAAAAATTATTATTTTATAATAATTATTTTGGAAAAAAAAAGGTGTTATTTAATCTCACGAAGAAGAAACCAATTATTATTGAAGAAGTAGTCAAAGGAAGACTAGAAAAAAAAGGGGGTCAAAAATAAAAAAAACTTTTCTTATCGTCAAAAAAGTCGAAGGCTATATATCGCTGAAGAAATCAAAGACATACCATCTATCGTCAAGAAGTCAAGTCAACAAGACCATTCATCATCGAAGAAAAAACCAAAATCAAGGAAGATCAGTAGTCGACGAAGAGTCAAAACGTCAAAGGAAGACTTGTCAAGAAATTGATAGCCATCTATCATTAAAGAAGTCAGAGACCATGGAATTGGGTCTGCATGCACAAATAGAGAAATTAGAAGCCAAATTAAAGCGCTATCGAAGAGACAATGAAGAATTACGGGACATAAATACGAAATAAAAAATGTTGATTAAATTACATAAAATGCAAAAAGAACGGAAGGAACAAATAATTTCCGACCAAAACAATCATATAGAAAAATTGTCAGCCCAAATTAAGAAATTTAAAAACGAAAGTGATTTCAATCAGAGACTAACAATCAAGATATAAAGAAAGAAATAAGTGATTACGAAGTAGAAACAATATGCTTGAACAAAATCATTAACAACAAGGATGAAGAATTGACGCACATACGACAGAAATTAACAGATCAATAATCAGTGGTTGACCAGTATCGACAACAGATAAAATTTCTTCAACAACAAAATAGCGACTCTAAAAAAGAACACAAGCTAGAGATCGCAAAGAGTAATAAAATAATATCCAATAATTCTGAAGAAATTTTCAGATTAAGAAATCACAACAAAACCCTGATTACAAAAATCAAAAAATTGAAAAACAACAGCAAGAGGGAACAATCCGGTGAAGACCTCGAAGGGAAATTACTAGAAAAGCAAGAAGAAAGCTAGTGTTTAAATAATAGTAATCAGGAACTACATAACCAAATCAAGGAGCTAGAAATTGAATCGCAAGATGAAAGAATCGAAAGGATTCCAATTCATGAACAATCTACTAGAGAACCAAGAAGCACAATCCAGGAAAATGCATCCAAAAATCAAATCGAAGAAGTGAAGACAGTCCTCGTCACAGTCCAAAAGAAAGAAGAACAAACGAAACCTATACCTTACAGACATCCTAATTATAATCATCATTTTGACCAATGACAGGGTCAAAATGAATATTCACAGAAGACTTATGTGGATAGGCTAAAATATCGACATACTAAGCAACAATCAAGACAGATCGTTACACAAAAAGATCTCAGAGCTCCGATAAAAATAGATTTGGCATGGACCACAGCAGATACAATGCGACAATTCTCTTGGGGAATCCGTAATTCATATCGGCTCATCTCCTCAAATATCACAAATACAACAGGGAAAGAATTCCAAGATGACAGATTGAAATAAATCAGACATTAACGTCAAATACATCTTTGAGGACAAAGATTCCCTTAAGGGGAAGGCAATGTAACGAACATAAAATAATATTAAATAACTAATAATAAAACATAATTAACTATAATATTGAAAGGACATGACCTTTCAAGTTACAGCTCCCCAAGCCTTATTTAATAGGTGGGTCATCAACCATTGTAATTATCCATTATCTTATCTATACAATCATTAATATACATTTTCCCTATGGCTTATTCGATATTCCAGATATTTTGGTGATTATTGTGTGAGCGAAATAATTATTCACTTCAGAGGTTGGTGGTTCAATTCCTCCATGCCCTAATGATATTGTAATATCAGTTAAATACTAAAAACGACTAAATTAGTGACCAAAACATGAGAGATGTGAAACTAGGCATTAAAAAGGATGCAACACACGGCGCTAATGATGAAGCCAAACATGGCGTTGATATGGTAGCAAAATAAGACATTACTTTGGATGCAAAACATGGCGCTACATAGGAAGCAAAATATGGTGCAACAATAGAAGAAATATTTGGCGTCATTTTGGTAGCAAAACATGATGCAAAAAAGGAAGCAAAAATCGGTGCAAATTTGGAAGCAAAAATTGGCACATATTTGGAAGTAAAACATGGTGCAAAATGGGATGCTAAAGTGGTAGCAAAAATGGATGCTAACATGGTGCTATTAAGGATGCAAATATGATGCTAACGGGGGTGTCATTTAAGAAGCAAAAGCGGACACTCGCTAGGAAGCAAAGAAGGATGTTATTTAGGAAGCAAACCTTGACGTTGTTTAGGAAGCAAAGTTGGGCGCTATTCTAGAAGCAAACCTTGATGTTGTTTAGGAAGCAAAGTTGGACGCTGTTCTAGAAGCAAAAAAAGAGACACTATTTTGGACGTCATAAATGATGCTATTTAGGAAGCAAAAAAAGACATTTTTTGGGACGCTTTAAGTTTTGTCCATGACGCGTCCCATTTAGCATCTAGTGTAACCACTCAATGTAAAAAAAATTACAATAAAAAGGGACGCTAATTCTAGGATTTGTTGTAGTGAGTTGTTTAAATGAAATTCATCAAGGTTATGATTGCAATAGGGAAATGAATTGTTGACGGTAATTTATAATCAAAAGAAAAATTGTAGGTTGCAATACTCAGACTTCATGTGTGAAGTGACATATTGGAGGTTGCAACTCTTGGATTTCATAGGTGAAGAGTGAAGTGGAAAGTTACAGTTGGTAGGGAAGATGTAGGTGAGAAAAATTAGATCAGAGGGATTATGGATGATGGTCCTAAGGTAAATTATAAAAATTATCTACCCAAGTCATCGTATGAATTAAAACACTCTTGGAGAGGTCCCTGTGTGAACCATTATGCACAAGCACTAGGGGCCCAAAAGAAGATGAAGAAGAGGTTGTTCCACATATTGATATAGTGATGGTTAAAGCTCTTACTTTAGGGAAATAGGAAGATGGAAAAAATAAAAATAAAATAGAATGAGTATAAAGAAACTAAAAGCTCAAGGATGCACTCAATGGAATTGCAAGAAAAGATGAGATTGCCAGTTTTGTTTTGTAATAAGTCAAACTTGGGATAGGGTTGAAATATATTATGAAAGTAAGGAAACAAAAATTGAAACTAACCAAAAATTAGAGTATGACCCTTCACCTTTAAGAGAGGAAACAAGTGATCCTAGAGTGTATATTAGCTTATTCCAATATGCATAATCCCATGAAAATAATGAGATTTGAGACAGGAATTAAAGGGGACCTCGATATATAGTTGGAACTGAAGCATGATGACATTCAAGGTGTGACCTCCAATACAAGACTCTCAATGAGAGTGTAAAATTAAATCAGGCATAGGATCATCAAGCCTGCAGAATTCAAATGGAGAATTGTAGAATAGAGAGAAGCAATTTAGTAACTCATATCAATAATTCATGAAGAAATAAAACACTCATAAGACCAATAATTGGAAATAATAATACTATATCCATTAATAAATATTAATCCACATATTCATTAAATAATATGTAATACAATGGTTGTACATATAGGAGAATTCAAATACCTAAGATAGGATTTGAATATACCAACTCGGACTGACTCAAGATCTAACTCGGTGTGGGAAAATCACCACTAGAGCTCACTAATGCAACTCCAAATCACTAAAACAGTTCACAACTAGTTACTGATGTGGGCTGGTGAGCAAATTCTCCCTACTTCCCTTAAATCATGCAAACTAGCGCTAGAGTGACTAAGACTGATTTAACTTATGGGAATTAGAGCATAACAGAACATAACTGAGCACTGACTAGGGTCAATTGCTGGACACTATAGGTGGCACTCATAGTGGGTTACTAAATTATAGGGATTGGTCCCTAGGGAACCTAAACTCATCCAAATAGGTGCAGTAAGTGGAGGATGTCCCCTAGGTGTGTCCCCCATGCACAATGAAGTGATGAAGACATCCTAAGCTAGAAAAATGTCAAATGTACTACGTTGTCAAAGGAAGTGGTCAAAGGTAGGATTAATAATACTAACACCCCCCCTTAATCCTAACTTTGAACAACTTGGGCCCTAACAACTGAGAAAAAAGGTCACCCATACAATCTATATCAAAAAAATAACTGCTTCACAAACAAGGAAACGGGGAAAACCTCATGTAAACCCCCCCTCAAAATAAACAGGAAAAACCAGGATCAAGCTTTCATATCAAGAGAAATGTTTTCTTCTTTGAATAAAAAACTTGTGAAAATATTTTTGCAACTTGCATATTTGTGGAGCAGTAATGAAGTGTGGTGGTCCTTGTGTGCACTAGCTTCCTAAGACTGTGTATGTGAACCTACCCAAACTAAATGATTATGTCTGGAGGAATTTTCTTCTTTGGAAGAACATGAATCTACTCAACTGAATCAGGAACATAGAAATCTGCATAATAGATTATGGGACCATGCAGAGCAGTTGGGATAGTATGACAAAAGAGAAAAGGTGCTTGAGAATTTGAACCATGTGAGTTAAACCAAAGAAACTGAGACTTTTCATCTTTGAAAATTGAACCATGTGAGGTAAAATCATCTCCCATTGTGAAGAGCAAGTATCCAAGCGAACTTCAAGATGTCTTTTACTAGCACTGTGAGGAGATGAGCACGTGATCAAGTAGGAAGGGAGAGAAGACATGAGACCAGTGAGAGAGAATGTATGAGCTCTATAATATGATCTAGATTTCAAAAATCCATGAAATCACAATATTTCATATCATCAAACTCATGATAAGAAACTGACATCGAATCCCCAACAACAAATTTGAAAGAGACTTGAGGTGCTTGAATTTTCACAACAGAATTGATGAGAAAAGTCTCAAGCATGACTGAAAGGTCTTGAAACTTGAAATTCAAACCAAATAAGGTGATATTATATCCAATAATGAGAAACAAAGGTTCCAAGTGTGCCACTGAGATGGGAGATGCACTATTTTCTCCTTCTTCAATACAACTTTGAGAATTGGTGCAAGTAATCAGGTAGGAATTTGATGGAAGCACTAGATCAATGAGGGTGAATTGATCACTCCTAAAATATTATATTTCTTCCAAAACATACAAAATATCACTTTTATGCACACCAACACCATGATTGGAGAGAGAAGAATTGAATTTCTCTTCATCTCCTTGAGCTTTCACTGGCAAACTTTGCACATAATTTAGAATAGAAGAATCACTGGAGAATGATTGAGTAGGATGGAAGGAGAGTTTTTCTTCAACAATGGAGGTTCTAATGTTTTCATTTGGATCAACTATACGAGAAATTGAGATATCAGAGATCTCATAAACTTCTGGAGGAACAAGAGAATGAGTCACTACAAGGAGACTTTCAACAATTCGAATTGAATGAGTTGAAGATTATGTTATTTCTTCATCTTAAACAACTTCATCAGAGAGAATTTAGGCCAATACATTTTAAGTAAGAAAAATTGAGGAGGTTTTGTATTCACTGTAGGTATTATCTACTTCTTTCTGCACACCAAAGGATCTATCTAGATTTCTCTAGAGCTCGAATGGATAGTCAACAGATTGCATGAGATAACACATATTATGATACATTACCATACCCATACTTCCATATTCTCTATCACAGTAATTTATCCAATCATTTCCTCTTCGTAATATTCTTTACCAACTCTAAAAGACACATCAAGGAGATCACGACTCTTAAGATCTGCAACCATCTTCAATTTCCACTTAGCATAATTGAATGGTGATAGAAGGGGAACTGATCTCAAATTCATAGAAATTGTTGTACCTACAAAAATAATTCAATTTCAATCAAATTATTTAAAACACTCTCTACTTCGACATGTGCACTTTCTCTGGGTGCATCACACATGGATAGACTTCTCTTGACAGAATCCAGAGGGAGCAAGGCAATAATTCTAGGATTTATGTGGAACCCAACGTATTTTGGTGCATCAATGGAAGATTCTGAGGTTTGTTGTTGGACTTGATACCAGCTCTGATACCATGTAAAATTCAATGAATCATAGGATCATCAAGCCTGCATAATTCAAATGGAGAATTATAGAAGAGAGGGAAGCAATTCAGTAACTCATATCAATAATTCATGAAGAAATAAAACACTCATGAGGCCAATAATTGAAAATAATAATCATATATCCATTAATCAATATTAATCCACATATTCAGTAAATAATATGTAATACAATGGTTATATCTATAGGAGAATTTGAATACCTAAGATAGGATTCGAATCTACCAACTCGGACTGACTCTAGAGCTAACTTAGTGTGGAAAAATCACCACTAGAGCTCACTAATGTAACTCTAGATCACTACAACAGTTAACAGCTAGTTAATTGATGTGGGTAGGTGATAAAATTCTCCCTATGTCCCTTAAATAACGCAAACTAGCACTAGAGTGGTTGAGAGTGATTTAACTGATGGGAATCAGAGCATAACTGAACATAACTGAGCCACTGAATAGGGTCAACTGCTGGAAACTGCTAGTGGCACTCAGTGTGGGTTCCTAAATTATAGGGATTAGTCCCTAGGCACCTAAACTCATACAAACATGTGCAGTAAGTGGCATATGTCCCCTAGGTGTGTCTCCGATGCACTAGTGGAGTTATGAAGACCTCCTAAGTTAGGAAAATGTCAAATAGACTATGTTGTCAAAGGAAGTGGTCAAAGGTAGGATTAATAATCCTAACAGAGAGGAGTTGGTTCTTTAGATTCAGTACAAAATTACCATGTTATATTACTTGACTAAGTTAAGAATCCCTTGAAATACGTACATTTTACATTGGATTGGTCAAGATAGGACAATGACTCAATGAACATGTCATTTTTTAAATATTTTTCCTACATGGTAAAACTATCTTGCTTTGCATCCACACAACTAGATAATTTTGCAGATTGGCCCAAATAAGTTACTATCATTCCTAGAAAATAAACAACATGCTTTCAAAAAATGAGAGAGATTCTAGATCACATAGTCAATTGTCATACTATAAGTGGAGTTTGAAGTGAAAATTATAATAAGTCTACTATTATTCCTATTACTATAGATGTCGGGAAGGAAAAATAAATTGAGGTTCCCGTGGTGAGTAATTATGAAGGAGAATCCAAGTAATTAAACACCATAAACATAAATGTTGGATTACAAAGATCACAATAGTAAAGGTCAAAAGGTATAGCATTAGAGGAGGCACATGGGTGATTGCAACTTAAAGATAGTATTTTACGCATATATATATATATATATATTATGTGCATAGATGCAGTATTAGAAGAAGAAAATGAATTTGATAATGGATTTGATCTTGATATTGTGAAGAAAATGGATTTGCAATTGCAGAGACTATTGGTAACTGAAGAAAAAAATCAACAGGTAAATTATGAGTTTAAAGTTGATATTGATATTAAATACAATAAAATTTTGTAATTATAAAAGAATTTCCCACTATAGCAGAGATCATAGAGAAAAATATAGAAACATATAAAAATTGAAGAATCATTCAATGACAAATATTTGTGACAACAAAGACTTTACTCAATATGGATATAAGTCGTGTTTTACCATTGGGTCACTTGGAAGAAATGGAACTAAAAACATTATTGTCATCTATAATGAAAGGGATTGTAATCTTGAGATCAAGGGAAAAAATATATGAAAATAGTGGATAGTGTGGATAAGTTTCTATAATACACAAGATGAATGTTCAGAGTTTTGTAGGCACAAGAAGTTGTAAGGATAATTGAATTAGAAACAACTAGAAACAAGGCATGTGTAAGCATGGTATGACTAGTGGTAAAGGTAGAAGAACGGTAATAATAATGGATAGCTTGGAGCAATGGGCGACCCATTGTTGAGAGCATATGCTAGGCATACTTGAGAATAAATATAGGTTATGAACCAACAACTTATACACCAGAATAGTAGGAAGGAAATGTATAAATTTTAGTTCATTTGAAAGTTGTCATTAGATGGATCATGAACCTAGAATATATTTGCAGGTTCTATACAAAAAAAGGGAAGATAACTATTTGTTAAAGTAAAAGGTGTCAAGTTTAAGCTTGATTGGATAATTCAAGAAATCTGGGAAACAACTTTCCAACAACAATAAGAATCTTCTAAAAAGGCCAAAGTGGGTTGTAGTAGATATTGTAACCTATGGTATGCAAAGTGGAAAAGGAGGAATGCCAACCAGTGGATCTATTAGTTAGAGGAATTCCAAACTATAAAAAGGAATAATAAAAAGGGAATACTCCTATAAATTTTCATTGATACATTGATGATGGGTTATTATTGCAAGTAGCATGATGCATGGATGTTAGGACATAAGGATATTGTTGGATGCATGTGTGAAATAAAATGCAAATAGATCACAAATAGATATGCTTAAGCATATAGCTGATAACATTGCATGATTAGATAGACTGATACTCTAAGTAATAATATATGTAGAAATTATATATGTGAATGTTCTTGGGCATATAAATGATAATGATGTTACATATTGGTTCATATTGTTATGGTGGTCGCATCTGCAACAAGTTGGGAACTATAAATGATATGATTGATAATTTGCTATATGTTAGAGAAGACATGGAACAAGTTGATGGTACTTCATTATGAGAAGAATAAAAAAGGTTTCTTCTAGAATAAAATATTAAGGAAAGTATTGTGGGATATCCTATGTGTTGTAGTTGCAACTATTTCCCCAAATTTTTTCAATTTTAGGGCCCCCCTTTTTATTTGTTTTTCTTCAAACTAGCCTAGGAGTATTTTATTATTGCCAAAGTTGCCCTGAGTTTAGAAAATTCCCTTAAAAAAACTGGTCTTTTTACTTTTCTGTATCGGATGATTAGACAACTATTCTTCCGATATTGGAAGCGTAGTGGACTAGCCTTTCGACATTGCAGAAGTGGAGTCATCTAGCTTGTCGAGTGGTCTATCGGAAGCCTTTGAAAACCTTCACCGATTCCTCCGAGTAAGTTTTTTCAATCTCTCAGACTTTGTTTTCCAAAGTTATGGTTCCTTAGTGCGTGACTTATCCGATGAACTGGGTTTTCTTTCACCTTAGTGTTTCCGTTATCCGATTAAATTTTTCCCGTTGTCATGTTGGTTGACCGGAAAAGACCGGAGTTGTAGTGTTTATCCCACCCAACATTGTGGGAGGTTAGTCTTAAAGTGATCCGAAAGCTTTACCTCTTCTTTGCCGATTCCAAAGAGTTTAACTTTGCCGGTAGCCGATACTCGTTTCCTAAAGTAATCATCGGGGTAGTAGAGCAGTCTAACACCAACGTTGTGGAGGACTATCAACAATTGGTTCCGAGAATCATTGAGTAGTGCTTCCGACGTTTGATATTGTTTTAACAATATAGTTTCGAGTCTGTAGTTCTTTTCATGCTCACTATTGTGGATATCCTACAGACTATTTTTCCAATGGTTTTAATGTTTTCCCGTCGATGGTTTCTTGCCCGGTCAAAAGTTATATATAGGTGTTATGCCTTGTGGATTGTCAAAGTTTGAACTGTCGAAACCTTCCGGAGAAGGTGTGTGCGCAGTTGCCAAGACCTGTTTTGTCTTCCTCTACACCTATGGAAATATTTTCCCATCCAGGTCGTCCACGTTGACATTTCCAGGTAGGTTACCCATGATTCTCTCTTTTGGGTGGTGTTTTTACTATTGAACTGTTTAGCGGATGGAGGTTAGGTTTTTTGCATAGAGTTTAGGATTTTTTCCTTCCTTGTGTTTTCTTGTGGACATTTTAATTCATTAAGGGGCTTAGCCCATTGCTCGAGATGTCATTCGTGGGAGGTTGAGTCTGTCTGCCATCAAGCGTTATGTATGTGCCTGCGTTTCTTGCATGGGGTTGTAGGGAATGGTGCAGACAGACGTTTCTTTGTTTGCACCACCCTATTCTTGGAAATTTTATGGTTGACTGAAGGTTAAGAAGCCATATTCCCTACAGCCATAGTTTCCCATGGGATTCAAGAGGGTTTTCAGTCAACTAGGGTTGTTTGAAAGAGGAGTTTTTGCGTTGGCTTAAGAATTACGGTGAAACCGAGTAATTTTGAGAGTTTGTTGAGATTTAGCGGTGGAATGAGCTTGATGAAAATCAAAATACCTGTATGAGATTCAGGAGGGTTTTCAGTAGATTAGGGTTTCTGAGAAAGTGAATATTGGGCAGGTTTAGGAGGCAGCATTGTTATAGGGTTTTCTTGTCAAATTCCTCATTCATAAAGACTATGTTTAACCTAATTTACCAACATGCATGTAGAAGAGGTGAATAGATCTGTATATTTTGTTGTTTTTTACTATATCAATTGCTATAGTTAGTTAGACTAAAACATGTTGCATGGCTGTTACAGGTCGATTGCCATTACAACAACATGCCAAAGAGACAGAAGAAGAAATCCCAGGTGGTTGAAGAAGAACCAGAGGTAGAAGCAATAACCAGGCTATAAATCATCTATGAGGACACTAAAGCCACTACTAGAGTAGAACCAGATTACAAATGGGGAGAAATTTTCAAAATGATCTCAAACCAGAATGTCCCTAATGCTGGGTTTGAAGAAATGACAATTTATGCTAACATTGAAAAGTCAGCTTTGATGAAAGTGGCCACTAAGCTTGAATTGTTTTCATGCTAAGAAGTGATAGGTTGGATTCTGCCTAGGGTAGATGTGATGAGAATGATATTAGTAAATACTGCAAAGCAAGGCTATGCCGCATACAACCTTGCCTATGTGTCTATGGCATACCATCTACCCTCACCATAGGCCTATCTAATGGAAAGTTGGTTAAAGGAGGTAGGTCTTGACCTGGTAGAGATGGTAAAGAGGATGATGATCCCAGGGAATAATTTTAGAACCAGACCTTCAAGAGAATATGATACCTCAACTCTTCGTGCTCCTTACAGATTTATTGCTTTGATGCTTAATAGGATTTTTGGTAGAGAAAATGGAAAAAGTTTCAAGATAGGTTGGATACCGGTCATCTTTTTTGTTGCCACACAAGGAACTATCTTCAACTGGGCCAGTATAGTGTCAAATAGTCTTTCAACATGTATAAGTGCAGCCTTGGGAGGAGTATCCCAAAAGAAATCTGAATTCTACATGAGTTCTATTCTAATTGATTGCATATTGTGCACTCAGGATTTCCCTACCTTAAAGTGAAATTGGGAGATGGACAAAACCCCAGTATATACAGATTATAATTTTTTTTAGGCTCATAAGTATTACAGTTACTATAGGGATATTTGTGAGCATTTCATTATGCCCCTATATACTCTGATTTTCCTAGCAGAATGTAATTGCATGTCCAAGGAAGCATTTAAGGTCATACAAGAATTTAGGAGTAATTATTTGACAGAGGATGGACTGTATGTGAGGATGTATGGTGGTTCGAGATCTCCTTCTTTTCTCCCAAAATATTCTACAGATTATGTACTCCACAAGGAGGCCGTCAAATAGTTGTACATTGATGGAGTAGGAAATTTTTTGTTTGAACATAAAAAGGAAGTGTACCTTGTAGTACCCTTCTTCATTGGAAGCTATAAGTTTTCAAGGGTAAAGAAGGCAGCATAGCTTGTTAAAGAATTAGAATATTTTCTCTTTGGAGAAATGAACTTTCATAGAAATGATTCCCAGAACAAAGTAGCTGATTACTGCAAAGAAGCTGGAGTTCATTTTGAGTACACTGACTTTTGGAAAGATGAGGAGATGTTCCGCAATGCTAAAAACATGACTACCCTTAAGAAAAGGTTCAAACAAAAGATAACAACTGTGGGTGGAAAGGGAAAGGCTGTAGAGAAAGCTAATAAGCTAGAAGAGGAAGAGGCCAAGAAAAGAGAGGAAGATGATATCAAATTGGTACAAGAAGCAGAGAATTGGTTGAGGATTGAAGAAGAAGAAAAGAAACGAGCCGCTGAAGAAGCCGCTAAGAAGGAAGAAGAAGAAAATAAAAGAAAAGAGGAAGTTGAGATAGAGAAGAAATAGGCGGAAAGTGAAGGCTTCAGGTTAACAGAACCCCAAAAGGAAAAGCAGCCCATAGAGTAAGCTGATGTACAAGAAGGAGAAGTTTCAATTTATGAATTTGATTTGATTCCTTTCATGCCTACCGAAGGGGAGGAAATACCTGATTTTAATACTATATTCTATGACAAAGAAAATAAGAGGATTGTTAAGAGGACCGAGAAAAAGGTAGATACTGGAGGAAATCCAGGGAAGATGGTCACAGACAAGAAAGTAGTACATGGTACTCATAAGGATCCATGATTAATAGTAAGGGATGGGGTAGCTTTAACCTTAGCAAATGAAGACAACATGTACAGGATCATGGCTGATCTGGAGCAGTCATGGAGGAATGTAGCTCAGCTGAAGGAAACCTTGAAGAAAGAAAGAGATGAAAGCCAAAATCTAAAAAGAAAATATGAGAACATGATAGGTGAATTCAAGGTTTCAAGGACAAAATTCCAAACTATGCAAGAAGATAAGGATGCTTTAGCAATATCTGTAGAAAATATAGAGAAGAATGCTTAAGCTACCTTGGAAGAGTTACAAAAGCTACAGCTGGAGTATCAGAGTTTAAAGGCTAAGAAAGATAATATTCAGCTATCATTTGGAAATTTAAATGAAGAAAAGAACAAGTTGGAAAGCAAAGTTACTGAGCCGGGAATAGAGAAGGCTACTGCAGAAGATAAGGAGAAGCAATATCAGACGTAGATAGCAGCTTTAAAAAAACAAAAGAATTCATTGATAGCATCGCTAAAGAGTTCTATGGAGCAGAAAGCTGACATCCGACCCTTAAAGGAGCATGCTCTGATGCTTAGGAAAAAGATCCATCAGATACAACTACATATAGAAGATAAAATATTTAAAGTTCAGTAGATAGACACCAGGCTGGAAGAGATTGTAAGTACCACTTCATATTTTCTGGATAGGACTCAGGATATATTGGAAATTCTAAAGGGAAGAATGGTTTGGGTAGATACCAATAAAGAATCTCCCGTAGACCTATCCGTCAAATATCAACAAACATTGAAGCAAGAATATGAGTTAGAGGAATTCGCCAGTAATGTCGCAGAAGAATAAAAAAAAAAGTGAAGAAGACAAAGACTGCTTGTGTCGAATTCTGCAGGAGAGTGCTCTTCACGTATAATTAGTGTCAAACTTATGTTGAGAAGAGATTGGAGGTGCTACCTGAACATGAACTGTTTTTAAAGCATTTACAGGACAAATACAATGAGGATGAATAAGCAATCCAGCAGGTCAAGGATTTGGATGAATGGATATTGAAAAATGAAGTAGCACATGTAGCCGTGAGCATACACTTATTCGAGGACCAGATGCGCTTGATTCCTACTAGAATAGAAGGTGTGAAGACCCAAGCTGCCAGGTATGAGATTAAAATTCAATTCCTTGAGCCTTCTGGGTTTGAAAGCATAGCAACAGATGCTAATGCATGGAAAAAGTTCACAAACGAGCAAGTTGGGCCTTCCTCATGAAATGTTCTGGGAATATTGATTAATAATGTAAAATATTATATTAATTTTTGTACACAAGCTACAGGACAAATTTTTGTAAAGGAAAGGTTGGGGAAGCTCAAGAGGAAATGAGGGGTAACCCAAGAGTTTTTTTCTTTTTGCATAAGTATAGGAGAGTTTTAGATAGTAAGGACATTTTTTCAGACTATCTTGAGGAAGTTTATTGTAAGAAGAACTAATTCATCTTATAATAAAGAGTATATGTTTTCAGCTAGATAAAGTTTTGTCACTCAAATGTTTGCCATGGGATGGTTGGATGTGAACTATTTCTTTTTCAGCTTGTTTCCATGAACTGTGAGATCGTTCTAACATATTGAATTCTTTCATGTTATGAATGTGCTCCTGTTTATTTTTGTGAAATTTCCACATTTGTGATTGAGTAATGAATGTTTTAATTAACAATAAGCTATCTTGTTGTTCATCTTTCTATTGATATTCATGTATTCAAGAATGTTAACAGCTATCTATGATTTTCTTTATGCATGCAATACAATACATTACTCACTGTTAATTACAGTTTTTTTTCCTAAGGATAGGTTAGTGAGTCTTAGTTAGTTTCTCTTTGTTTTGTGATTTAGAAGCGAGAGAGGTAAGAAACTGCGAATCACATTGTGACCTTCCTTGTTATCTCTATCTCCTGCATTTTAGTTAGGAATTTGCACAACATACTTAAATATTAAAAAACTAAAAAATATACACAGTGGACAGGGCTGTAAATGGTAAAACACTTTAATCGTTACTTGACCTACGGTAGCCGGACCGTAAACTAGATGGATTCCCCATACCAAACCATAACGAGTTAATTGGGAACATTTATTGGGGAGAATCCCTACTGTTGTTACCTGCGATTTTCCAGGCCCCAAAATTTTTGGCGCTAGAAGGAGGGCCACCAGTGCATGGCTGGCCGAGGAAGCTCACTTTCTCGAAATTACTCCACTGGTGACAGTTCTGAAAATAGTTTGCTTCACAAACCCACTCCTGAAGAAAAATAAATAGGGTATCTTTATCCCGTTGATAACGAAGTGGTTGATGATTTAAAGAGAATTACCAGGGCATATGCAAAAAAGATTAGAGGATTACCTATTATCTCTGTCCTACCTAGAAGAGAGTATCATAAGAAAGATTTCCCTCAATTGGAAGACTCAGTGTTGGTAGAAGATCTTGAAGAATTAGTAGAAGCAGCCTTACAGGAAGTTGACCAATGTTTAGATAAATTGGAACTAGATTCCCCTTACTGTTCACCATTCCAGACCCCTGTTCAGTCCCAACCGCATACTCCACTCAAAATCATGGCTAATGTAAATGAAAATCAACCACCTCCACAACCTGCTTGGAGGGATAGGTCTCCTTTAAATCTTACACCTCCCTTGCATGATTTGCCTCAAAACTTTTGACAAGTTGTTACCCAAGTTTGAACCAAGTGAAGGAATTCTCGTAGATGATCATTTGCATAGTTTTTACTTGGCTTTAGAGGGACTATGAGTTGGAGAGCATGAAGATGTGGTCTGTAGATTGTTTCCTCACACCCTAAAAGGAAAAGCATCCTCATGGTATTTTTCCCTACCTGCAAATTCAATCACAAATTGGAATGCTTTTAAAGACTGTTTAGAAGCAAATACGCAGTCCATAAAACTCATGCAGCTTTAATGAAAGGGTTAATTGCTCTAAAGAAGGAAAAGAAGGAAAGAGTGCATAAATTCACTTAAAAGTTTGATGCTTACCTAAGCAATTTCAATGCAGCTGACAAACCATCTGAAAATGCCCTAATTGAATACTAGACCTCATCTCTCGGGCCTGATCTAGCCATGTTTGCCAAGAGATCGGTTAGACCCACATTAGTAGAAACCTATGAAGAAGCTGAGAAGGTAGAGGTAGAGATGGAGAGTATAGAAAATTACCCTGTGTAGTCAGAAGAGAATAATTTTGGAAACAAGAAACCTTTATTGCTGACTAAGCCTAAGGATGAGCTATTACAAGATTTCGAAGGGATGGTGAAGATGATACAGAAATTATCAAACAGGGTGATAGATTTAGAAAAGGAAAAAGAGGCTCATAAACCATATAAGCCTTATTATAAAAAAAGGGAAGACAATAGTCAACCTAAACCTCCTCCACATAGTCCTTCAACAATGAATTTAACTGATGTAGGCATGGACAATTTTTGTACCTTTCATCAGCAGCCGCATTATGAGAAGAATTGCCTACAATGGATAAATTCTATGACATTAGTAATGAATCAATTATTGGACTCCAAATTGATAGAAACTGGTGAGGAGAAAGGAAAAGATCATGAACCTACATAAAAACAATAGGAAGATACCTTAGTTTTATGGGACTGTGTTTCTATGTTTAATATAGAAGATGAAGACTTTTCGATGCAAGAAGAAACACCAGAAACTAATGTAACAACAAGAAGTCAGAATCCGTTAAAAGAAGATAATTCAATACTTCCAAAGATTAAGAAACTTCAAGAAAACATGAAGAAGATAAAGAACAACACTTTGATTGTTAAAATACCTGAATTTGTCATTTCAGGTCAGGATCCTAAGAAAATCAACACACCTGTAAAGCCTACTGAAAGTAAAACTAACAATGTCAAGAAGAATCTCAAAGAACATGAGATGGGATATGATGTTATGGAAGACATCAAAAAGGATAATGCAAATATCTCATTGTTTGAAATGTGCAATTTACCTCAACAAAAGGAGAAGCTTTTAAAAGCACTTGAGACACCAGAAGAGGAGCCTCCCAGTGACAACCAACCTAAGGAAGAGATTGGTGAGGCAAGTTTAGGAGGAAAATCTAGGTATAAAACTCCAACATTTCTCCTAACCTTTGAAATTTTCAACTATAATGTGCATAATTGTTTAGTGGACTCAGGAGCATCAGTCAATGTTATGCCACTTTCCATCTGCAAGCAAATCAATGGTCAACGTAAACCATACACTTCGAAAGTTCTTCAATTAGAAAGAATAGCAGTAAAAGTAATAGGAGAAATGGAGGATGTTCTTATTCATTTATCCACAGATGAGAGGGTATGTCAGTACATCGACATTGTAGTAGCAGACATACTAGATGCTTATGATTTGGTTTTGAGCTAAGACTGTTCAACAATGTTAGAAGGGTATTTTGCATCGGATTGGTCACATTTGTGGTTGCCTTTTAAAGGATGTCAAAATCAGATAAAAGTGTTAAGAGAGCCTCAAATGAAATATATTGTGACTTAGTTAGAAGGAAAAAATGAACCAGTAAACTCTGCGTTGGGAAACTATTTCATTGAACTGGAACTGGGAAATTACCAACCTGAAGAAGCCAGCAATATACCTGATATCCAGCCCAATCTCCTTCGATTTTCACGGGCTGATGAGATTGAATGTAACATAGTAGATTTAGTTTCATATGTAGTTCGTAATTCAAATTCAGTAGAAGTAGAAAGTTTTTGGATTCTTTATTTCAATGGTTCTAAAACATTGGAAGGATTAGGGGCTGGCTGTGTCTTGATTGATCCAAGTAAAAATAAACATTTTCTTTCATGTAGGTTAGAGTTCGAATGCACAAATAACACAGTCGAATACGGAGCACTAGTTCAGGGACTTAAAAAAGCAATAGAATTGAAAGTAAAAAATATGATAGTATATGGAGATTCTGAAATCGTTGTTAAGCAAATTCAGAACAAAATACACTGCATTTCACCACATTTGAAAGCTTACCAAAATGAAGTTTGGGATTTGTTGATAGATTTTCATGCATTCAATATTGTGTCAATTCCTAGATTACAAAATGCAACAACTGATTTACTAGCTACCTCAGTTGCAATATTAGTACCTTCAAATAATAGAGGCTCTATTGAATTACTTTTCAGGCCTTTCGTTCTAGATAACATCACAAATATAAGGTTTTTGAAAATGATCAACAAATCTTGGAGTGTTTGATGAATGATGATACTTTCAAAGGAGCAATAATAGATGATGAAGAAAATCAAGCGGAATTAAAGTTCGGGAACTTTATTCCAAAAGGAGTTAGGACCTTGGAACAAATGTTTGATTTAGATAACAAGTTCAGAAATCCCGCGAATGTCAAGACTCATAGCTCGTCTTTAAAATTCAAGCTGATAAATTTAGGGACTGAAGCTGAGCCCAAATATGTAAATTTGGGGAAGTGTTGTTCTCCCGGTGAAAGGAGTAAGTTCATTAGTTTATTTAGCAGTACAAAGATGTGTTTGCTTGGACCTATGAAGATCTCAAAACTTATGACACAAAGATCATACAACATGTTATCCCAATCAAAGTTGGAATCAAGCCTTACCAACAACCTTTGAGAAAGATGCATCCTAAGCTGGAACCTTTAATTCAAAGTGAGGTAAAAAAGTTGTTGGATGCTAAAATCATATTTAAAGTCATACATTTGGAATAGGTTTCTAATTTGGTACTAGTACGGAAAAAAGTCCGGAGAAATTAGACTTTGCGTAGATTTCAGAAATCTTAATCATGCATTAGATAAAGATAATTATCTTGTCCCACCCATGGAGTAAATACTACAGATGGTTTCAGGCACTGAATTGTTTTCATTATTAGATGGATTCTCTGGTTATAATCAAGTATTAGTAACAGAAGAAGACATGCTTAAGATGACTTTCAGAACCAAGTGGGGAACTTTTGCGTATAGGAGGATGCCCTTTGGACTTATCAATGCTGGAGCTACATTCCAGAGGGCCATGGATATATCTTTCTACGGTCTAATTGGCCGTAGTGTTGTGGTTTATCTAGATGATGTTACAATATTTTTGAAAAAGAGATAAGAGCATGCATTTCATTTGAAATAGATTTTCGAGCGTTGCCGAAAATATGGTATTTCACTAAATCCCAATAAATGTGTGTTTGCAGTCACAGAAGGAAAGCTACTGGGTCATGTCATTTCTAAGAAAGGGATCTCCATAGACCCGGAGAGGATTAGAGCCATAGAACAAATCCCTTTACCCCATAATAAAAAGGGTATGCAATATTTTATGGGGACAATCAACTTTGTGCGAAGGTTTGTACTAGACTTTGCTCAAATCGTCAAACCTTTGCAGCAAATGGTTAAACAAATCCTGCAGTTCAAATGGACTGATTTGGAGAAGAATGCATTCAGCAAGATAAAAACATCTGTTGCTCATGCACCATCACTCAAAATTCCAAATTTTGAAAAGGATTTTATTTTGTACACTTTTGCGTCTGATGATTCATTAGCAGCTATGCTTACACAGAAAGAAGATGGGGGAGATGAGTACCCCATATCATTTATGAGCACTATTCTGCAAGGGGCTGAATTGAATTATCTAGTAGTTGACAAACAAGCTTATGCAGTTTTTAAAGCGGTAAAACAATTCACGCCATATATACTTAAGAATTGCGCCAAAGTAATTGTTCCACACCCAACCATACGATATCTATTTGTAAAAAATGAATTAGGAGAAAGAAGAGGCAACTCGGTGACTGCTTTACAAGAATATGATCTTGAGTTCAAACCAGTAGCCATAGTTAAAGGACAAGGACTTTGTAAACTAATGACTGAGGGTCAAAACAATGAAGAAAGTAGCTGGGATAATGAAGCTTAACTGCATATGGTGGATGTATGTCCTCTATTTATAGCTCCGACTCCTGGTATAGGGATTTAGTCCATTATCTCTAAGAAGGGTATTTGCTGGAGCATTGGAGTCCCAAGCAAAGAAGAGCATTATGTCTGAAATAAACTTTATATCAAATCATTGATGGAATCTTGTTCAGAAAGAAATACGATGGAGTCTTTCTCAGGTGCTTGGAATAGGAAGATGCAAAGAAGGTCGTAGTAGAATTGCATGGTGGACCTGCTGGAGGTCACTTTTCTGGAGACACAACAACACATAAGATTCTCAGAGCTGGATATTACTGGCCTACATTGTTTAAGTATGCTCATGCTCATGTTAGAAAATGTGATGCTTGTCAGAAATGTGTTGGAAGACACGCCAAAGCAGTAGGACCATTAAAACCAGTAATTATATCAAAACCATTTGAACAATAGGGAATCGATGTTATTGGATAAATCAATCCAAAATCCTCATTACAACATAAGTACATTCTGACAGCAACTGATTATTTTACAAGATGGGTTGAGGCTATTCCATTACAAAAAGTAAACGAAGATGCAGTTATGGATTTCTTCCAGAACCACATCATGACCAGGTTTGGGGTTCCAATTTCCCTGGTTTTTTATAATGCTTCTTATTTTTCTTCTATTAGATTAACTGCATTTTCTAATGAAAGAAGAATTAAGTTGCATTATTCTGCAAATTATTACCCACAAGGAAATGGTTTGGCATAATCCACAAACAAAAATCTGATTAGAATTCTAAAGAAAACAATGATAGAAAATCAAAGGAGCTGGCATTTAGCTTTACCTAATGCTCTCTGGGCTGATAGAGTCACACCCAAGAATTCCTTAGGTGTGTCACCATTCACTCTTGTTTATGGAAAAGAAGTTTTCCTCCCTCCTAATATTCTATTGCCATCTTCCATAATAGCCCAAGAGTCTAGGGGTACCGATAATGAAATTCTACAAATCCGAATCTATAATCTGTTGAAGTCAGAAGAGTCTAGGTCCAAAGCCTGGGAAAGGTTTAATTATCAACAAGAAATAGTGAAGCGTTGGTTTGACAAGAACAAAGCTGGGAACAAAGAGTTCGAAGTAGGAGATCTGGTTCTTAAGTGGGATCACCCGCATGATGAGAAGGGAAAGAACACTAAGTTTCAGCAGTTATGGGTAGGCTGTAATGCCCCGGTTTTGACCTCGTTACATTAGATGTATATGATGTATATATATATTGTAATGATCATGGTGTGGAACTAAAGGCCAAGACCCCACCATTGATCGGTTATGTTATGTTTTGGATTTGAATTGTCACTGATGGTATATTGGGGCATGCGGCATATATTATGTTGGTCATCATGTAAATATGCATATATAATTAATTAAATGAACCCGACCAGCTACGATCGCGGCAACTAAAATGAGAAAGGGGCATGATTTTCACAAGGATAAGGGTGGGGAAATTGTAAAACCTTGGCCAATGAGAGAAAACCCATGTGTCCTCTTCCCTTGTCTTATTTCCAACCACCTTCATTAAGAATCTTTGCTGGCAGTTGAGGCAGTTATTGTCTAGGAATGGGTGTGGCAGGACTGTCAGTCCTCACCCACACGCACACTCCACCCCTGTTGACTTCACTCATGCAGGCAATTCCACTCTCCCCACGATTTTGTTTGTTTCTCCTCACGCACAGGCTCTGGGTGGTTTTGGTCTCACGCAGACATTTTCTTCCTCTCCACGAGTTGTTGAACACCCACGCACTGCAATTTCGCATCCTCCCTATAGCTGTTCACCCTCACGCACTTCCCATATGTCTGCTCATTGTTTTCACACACAGGAATTTTCCTGGGTTTTACCCGCGCGGTTTTCTTCTGCGGATTTGTGAATGGTGTGGGCAGAACCTTTCCTCACGGGTTGATTTGTGGGCTCCACATTGTTGTTCCTCACACACAGGTCAGGAGACTGTAAATTCCTTCCCAGCATGGTCTGTGTAATTTCTTCTAGTGACTTCGTTGCCCAGAACGGGTTGCTGTTTCTACACGTTGCTGGTAATGTATACTGTTACGTTTCTCTTTTGGGACTGTTGCTTTCCCATGTCGTGAGTTGTGTCTATTGTTACGTTTGGGGGCTTCTATAATTCGTATGGGAATCATTTTGGCCACGATAGGGCCAAGAACAATTCAGGATTTGGATTTCCTTGTTTAAGCTGTGACAGCTAAATTAATTGCCTGAGTGCAATGGTTGGTCTTCGGACTATGAGAGGAGCAGGGATGTTGACTTATATTTTCTTGATAAAACTGGTGGCTGGAAACCACACAGATAAAGCTAGAGGGCTGGCCTTCTTCTCCATCACCCCTGAATAGCACTGGAAGGGAATGCAAGGCCTGAGGGACTGTGTAGCAGAGAAGGGACTGATTCCTTGTGTTGGGTGTGTTTGGGTGTCTTAGAGGTCAGGCTAGTTCTGGTGTAGGTGTTCTTGGCTTTGTAATGAGCTCACCAGCTTAGCAATTTGCCTTCTCCAGCTCCTTGATGGCCTGATAAACCCAACTGTGTTGGCTTGGCTGTGCTGTGTATATCCCTGGCTATGTGTAAGCCTGCTAGTTCCCTTATTCCTTGGAGAATCATGCCCAGCTCGGGGGTGGCAGCGCTGCTGAGAGATTAAGGAGCACGCTGGCCTATGGTTGTGTGGAACATTGCAGCGACGTAGCTGGTTGCGGAGTGAAGTTTCCATAAGATAAGTGATCTATCCATTTTACTTCTGCAACTGTAAATTCTGTTAATGAAAATGATGAACCTGTTAAATGAATGTTGTCTTAAATGTATGATGTTTCCACTGTGTCTGAAATATGATTGCATCTGTGCATGATAAATGTTCATGTGTGTATGTTTAAGCATTCTGTTTTTAGCAATTTTATTCATGTACATGTTCATGGGGCTCTTAGCCCCTGTGTTTGAAGCTTGTAGTCGCGTCCTCTTCGTCGGTCGGAGGCATGGGGACGTGACATAGGCCCTTTTCAAATTGTTGCAAAGCTAGGCCCCTCGACTTACAAGTTGTAGGACTTACAGGGGTGGGAAGAGAACTTACCTATAAATTGTTTAGTTCTCAAGCCTTATTTTTCTTGATCATTTTGATTTTTGATTTTTTTTTGTACATAAATAAACATTTGGTTTATTGTTTACTTTAGAGTATTTTTAGTTGCTTGCTTTATTTGCTTAAAGTTTGATTGATTGTAGTTTTTTGTTTTTCTTATGGTCAATAAAACAACACGATTTTTGTTTGTATGGAGTTCATCAGAATTTTGGATTAACTAAGATCTTTGACTGCAAGACTACCTACTATTGATTCATATAATGTTTGAAATAATTTCTTCAATTTTATCATATTTTCTAAATGGTTATGAACATATTGAAGTCCTACTTAATCCTTGTGAAATAACTCAGGATAGAAAAGTCCAGAGTACTATTTTGAGGCTCCATTCATCTCACATTAAAAGCTGTCCTAGGGGGTAACAGCAAAAGACCCATGGAAAGGAAGAAAGGTAAACAGTGTATTATATTTAAATAATCCCATGCCATGAGTTGAAAACCAAAAGGTTAATGAGAGTCAAAATCTCCTAAAAAAGCAATATGTATCAAAAAACTTATGGAACCACATTGGTATGAATGAGATTGCTAGAGTTCTTCTCCGTCCGTGGGTTGAAATTAAAATATCTATCACACAAAAGGACACTATGGATAGAGGAGCCTGAATTAAAATTCAGAAAGAAGGCAAATAGAAGGACTCAAAAGGGGATAAAAGTCCAAAAGCACAAAAAAGTGCAAAATGGCATGGGAATGAGGAACAAACAAATATATCTGCTTACCATATGTTACGATCTTGTGGTGTTGGAGTTGGAAACTAACCAAAGATAGAGGTAAAACGAAACTCATACTCTTGGCCTCGAAAGAGTTATCTAGACTTTGAAATCCTGGTTCTCCTTTTTCCTTAACTTGGACTATAATCAATGATTAAAGTGCATACATCTTACATTTTGGGAAATCCGGATATCTTGAAGAAATTTAGCAAATTGGTATTATCAAAACAGTGTGTTGATCAAAGAGTAAATTTTTCAAAGATCTGTGTTCACCAGGTAGTCGCCAATTGTTGCAGCTGCAACTATTTCTCCAAAATTTTTCAATTTTAGGGCCCCCCTTTTTATTTGTTTTTCTTCAAACTGGCCTAGGAGTATTTTATTATTGCCAAAGTTGCCCCGAGTTCAGAAAATTCCCTTAAAAAAACTTTGTCTTTTTACTTTTCTGTATCGGATGATTAGTCAACTATTCTTCTGACATCGGAAGCGTAGTGGACTAGCCTTTCGACATTGCGGAAGTGGAGTCATCTAGCTTGTCGAGTGGTCTATCGAAAGTCTTTGGAAACCTTCATTGATGCATCAGAGTAAGTTTTTTCAATCTCTCAGAATTTGTTTGCCAAAGTTTCGTCTCCTTAGTGCATGACTTATCCGATGAACTGGGTGTTCTTTCACCTTAGTGTTTTCGTTATATGATTAAATTTTTCCCGCTGTCATGTTGGTTGACCAAAAAAGGCCGGAGTTGTAGTGTTTATCCCGCCTAACGTTGCGGAAGGTTAGTCTTAAAGTGATCTGAAAGCTTTACCTCTTATTTGTCGATTCCAAAGAGTTTAACTTTGCCGATAGCCGATACTCTTTTCCCAAAGTAATCATCGGGGCATTAGAACAGTCTAACACCGACGTTGCAGAGGGCTATCAACAATTGGTTCCAACATCCGATATTGTTTTAACAATATAGTGCTGGGTCTGTAGTTATTTTAGTGCCCGCTATTATGGACATCCTCCAGACTATTTTTCCGATGGTTTCCCGCCTGGTTAAAAGTTTTATATAGGTGTTATGCCTTGCGATTTGTCAAAGTTTGCACTGTCGAAACCGTCCAGAGAAGGTGTGCGTGTAGTTGTCAAGACCTGTTTTTTCCTCCTTTGCACCAGTGGAAAGCTTTGCTCATCCAGGTCGTCCACGTCGACATTTCCAGGTAGGTTACCCATGATTCTCTCTTTTGGGTGGTGTTTTTACTGTTGAACCGTTTAGCGGATGGAGGTTAGGTTTTTCGCATAGAGGTTAGGGTTTTTTCCTTCCTTGTGTTTTCTTGTGGACATTTTAATTCATTAAGGGGCTTAGCCTGTTGCTTGAGATGTCATTCATGGGAGGTTGAGTCTGTCTGCTATCAAGCGTTATGTATGCGCCTACGTTTCTTGTGCGGGGTTGTAGGCATGGTGCAGACAGAAGTTTCTCTGTCTGCACCACCCTATTCTTGGAAATTTTATGGTTGACCGGAGGTTAAGAATCCATATTACCTATAGCCACACTTTCTCGTGGGATTTAGGAGGGTTTTCATTTGACTAGGGTTGTTTGAAAGAGGAGTTTGTGCGTTGGTTTAAGAAGTACGGTGAAACTATGTAATTTTGAGAGTTTGTTGAGATTTAGCGGTGGAATGAGCTTGATGAAAATCAAAATACCTATATGAGATTCAAGAGGGTTTTCAGTCGATTAGGATTTTTGAGAAAGTGAAGCTTTGGCAGGTTTAGGAGGCATCATTGTTATAGGGTTTTCTTGTTAAATTCCTCATTCATAAAGACTATGTTTAACCTAATTTACCAGCATGCATGTCGAAGAGGTGAATAGATATGTATATTTTCTTGTTTATTACAATATCAATTGCTAGAGTTAGTTAGACTAAAACATGTTGCATGAATGTTACAGGTCAATTGCCATTACAACAACATGCCAAAGAGACAGAAGAAGAAATCCCAGGTGGCTGAAGAAGAACCTGAGGTAGAAGTAATAACCAGGCTAGAAATCATCTATGAGGACACTAAAGCCACTACTGGAGTAGAACTAGATTACAAATGAGGAGAAATTTTCAGAATTATCTCAAACTAGAATGTCCCTGATGCTGGGTTTGAAGAAATGACAATTTATGCTAACATTGAAAAGTCAGCTTTGATGAAAGTGGCCACTAGGCCTGAATTGTTTCCGTGCTCAGAAGTAATAGGTTGGATTCTTCCCAGGGCAGATGTGACGAGAATGATCTTAGAAAATACTACAAAGAAAGGCTATGCTGCATACAACCCTGACTATGTGTCTAAGGCATACCATCTACCCTCACCACATGACTATCTAACAGAAAGTTGGTTAAAGGAGGTAGGTCTAGACCTGGTAGAGACAATAAAGAGGATGATGATCCTAGGGAAGAATTTCATAACCAGACCTTCAGGAGAATATGATACCTCAACTCTCCGTGCTCCTTACATATTTATTGCTTTGATGCTTAACAAAAATTTTGGTAGAGAAAATGGAAAAAGTTTCAAGATAGGTGGGATACTGGTCATCTTTTTTGTTGCCACACAAGGAACTATCTTCAAGTGGGCCAGTATAGTGTCAAAAAGTCTTTCAACATGTATAAGTGCAGCCTTGGGAGGAGTATCCTAGAAGAAATCTGAATTCTACATGAGTTCTATTCTAATTGATTGCATATTGTGCACTCAGGCTTTACCTTCCTTAAAGTGCAATTGGGAGCAGGAAAGAACCCTAGTATACACAGCTTATAAATTGTTTTGGGCTCATAAGGATTACAGTTACTATAGGGATATTTGTGAGTATTTCATTATGCCCCTGTATAATCTGATTTTCCTAGAAGAATGTAATTGCATGTCCAAGGAATCATTTAAGGTCATACAAGAATTTAGGAGTTATTATCTGATAGAGGATGGACTGTATGTGAGGATGTATGGTGGTTCGAGAGCTCCTTCTCTACTCCCAAAATATGCTACAGATTATGTACTCCACAAGGAGGCCGTCAGACAGTTGTACATTGATGGAGTAGGAATTTTTTTGTTTGAACATAAAAAGGCAGTGTACCCTGCAGTATCCTTCTTCCAATGGAAGCTATAAGTTTTCAAGGGTAAAGCAGGTAGCAGAGTTTGTTAAAGAATTAGAATATTTTTGCTTTGGAGAAATGAACTTTCATAGAAATGATTCCCAGAACAAAGTAGCTGATTACTGCAAAGAAGCTAGAGTTCATTTTTAGTACACTGACTTCTGGGACAAAGATGAGGAGACGTTCCGTAATGCTAAGAACATGATTGCCCTTAAGAAAAGGTTCAAACAAAAGATAACAACTATGGGTGGAAAGGGCAAGGCTGCAGAGAAATCTAAGAAGCTAGAAGAGGAAGAGACCAAGAAAAGAGAGGAAGATGCAAGCAGATTGGTACAAGAAGCAGAGAGTTGGTTGAGGATTGAAGAAGAAGAAAAGAAACGAGTCGCTGAAGAAGAAGCTAAGAAGGAAGAAAAGAAAAGAAAAGAAAAGAGGAAGTTGAGATAAAGAAGAAACTGGCAGAAAGTGAGGGCTTCAGGTTAACAGAACCCCAAAAAGAAAAACAACCCACAGAGCAAGCTGATGTACAAGAAGGATAAGATCCTACAGATCAAGAACAAGGACAGTCCGATCTTGATCCCTTGGAGCTTGCTGTTCATTCTGGCAGTATGTTAGGAGAAGTTTCAATTTCTGAATTTGATTGGATTCCTTTCATGCCTACCAAAGGGGAGGAAATACCTAATTTTAATACTATATTCTGTGACAAAAAAAAGAATAGGATTGTTAAGAGGACCAAGAAAAAGGTAGATACTGGAGGAAAGCCAGGGAAGATGGTGATGAAAAAGACAATAGTACATGGTACTCATAAGGATCCATGGTTAATAGCAAGGGCTGGGGTAGCTTTAACCTTAGCAAATGAAGACAACATGGACATGATCATGACTGATATGGAGCAGTCACGGAAGAACGTAGCTCAGTTGAAGGAAACCTTGAAGAAAGAAAGGGATGAAAGCCAGAATCTAAAAAACAAATATGAGAACATGATAGGTGAAGTCAAGGTTTCAAGGATAGAATGCCAAACTATGGAAGAAGATAAGGATGCTTTAGCAATATCTGCAGAAAATATAGAGAAGAATGCTTAATTTACCTTGGCAGAGTTACAAAATATACAGCTGGAGTATCAGAGTTTAAAGGCTGAGAAAGATAATCTTCAACTATCATTTGGAAATTTAAATGAAGAAAAGAACAAGTTGGAAAGCAAAGTTACTAAGCTAGGAATAGAGAAGGCTACTGCAGAAGATAAGGAGAAGCAATATTAGACGCAGATAGTAGCTTTAGAAGAACAAAAGAATTCATTGACATCATCGCTAAAGAGTGCTATGGATCAGAAAGCTGACATCCAACCCTTAAAGGAGCATGCTCTGATGCTTAGGAAAAATATCCATTAGATACAACTACAGATAGAAGATGAAAGATGTAAAATTCAACAGAGAGACAACAGGATGGAAGAGATTGTAAGTACCACTTCATATTTTCTGGATAGGACTCGGGATATATTGGAAATTCTAAAGGGAAGAATGGTTTGGGTAGAAACCAATAAAGAATCTCCCGTAGACCTATCCGTCAAAGATAAACAAACATTAAAGCAAGAATATGAGTTAATGGAATTCACCAGTAGTATCGCAGAAGAATTTAAAAAAATAGTGAAGAAGACAAAGATTGCTTGTGCCGAATTCAGCAGGAGAGTGCTCTTCACCTATAATCAGTGTCAAACTTATGCTGAGAAGAGATTGGAGGTGCTACCTGAACATGAACTGTTTTTAAAGCATTTACAGGACATATACAATGAGGATGAACAAGCAATCCAGCAGGTCAAGGATTTGGATGAATGGATATTAAAAAATGAAGTAGCACATGCAGTCGTGGTGACCAGATGCGCCTGATTTATGCTAGAATAGAAGGCATGAAGACCCAAGTTGCCAAGTATGAGATTAACATTCGATTCCTTGAGCCTTCTGGGTTTGAAAGCATAGCAGCAGATGCTAATGCATGGAAAAAGTTCACAAACGAGCAAGCTGGGCCTTCCTCGTGAAATGTTCTGGGAATATTGATTAGTAATGTAATATATTATATTAATTTTTGTACACAAGCTACAGGACAAATTTTTGTAGAGGAAAGGTTGAGGAAGCTCAAGAGGCAATGAGGGGTAACCCAAGAGGTTTTTTCTTTTTTGTATAAGTATAGGAGAGTTTTAGATAGTAAGGACCTTTTTTCAGACTATCTTGAGGAAGTTTATTGTAAGAAGAACTAATTCATCTTATAATAAAGAGTATATGTTTTCAGCTGGAGAAAGTTTTGTGTAGTTTCAAATGTTTACCATGGGATGGTTGGATGTGAACTATTTCTTTTTCAGCTTGTTTCCATGAACTGTGAGATCGTTCGAACCTATTGAATTCTTTTATGTTCTGAATGTGCTCCTGTTTATTTTTGTGAAATTTCCACATTTGTGATTGAGTAATGAATGTTTTAATTAACAATAAGCTATCTTGTTGTTCATCTTTCTATTGATATTCATGTATTCAAGAATGTTAACAACTATCTATGATTTTCATTATGCATGCAATACAATACATTACTCACCATTAATTACAGTTTTGCTCCCTAGGGATAGGCTAGTGAGTCTTAGTTAGTTTCTCTTTGTTTTGTGATTTAGAAGTGAGAGAGGTAAGAACTTGTGCATCACGTTGTGACCCTCCTCGTTATCTCTATCACCTGCATTTTAGTTAGGCATTTGCACGTCATACCTAAATATTAAAAAACTAAAAAATATACACTGTGGACTGGGCCATAACCGGTAAAACACTTTAATCATTATTTGACCTATGGTAGTCGGACTGTAAACCGGACGGATTCCCCATACCAAACAATAACAAGCTAATTGGGAATGTTTATTGGGGAGAATCCCTACTGTTGTTACCTGCGATTTTCCAGGCCCCAACACTATGAGGACGATGTTGATCAAGCACATTAGTAAAGGGGTGGTGTAAGCCTTCCCAAAGAAACAAATGGTCAAGTATCATTAGAGGTACCAATGGAATCCATATAGGTATGAGTTTACTATGAAAAATTGCAAAGTGCTTAAGGAATTGGGTAAGAATTCATTTTTAGTTAAGATTGAATCTCATGTCATGGATATGTTTATGTTATTTATGCATTATATGAATGATTTATGGAAGAGGCATGAGTGGGGAAATAAACCTCATGATTATGAGGCATTTGATAATGAATTCATATTTACGTAGGGGCATTTCATGCCTTAATGGTGCCAAGACAGTAATCAAGAAAGGATAGAATTTAATCATATCAAGTATATTATGATTGTGAAATCAATAAGAGATAACTATCTATGAGCCTGAAGTTTTTGAATATTATGCCACACAAGTATCTAATATTGTGTTAGTGGTGCATGCATAAGTCATATGGTCATTGTATGGAAATATTACCATACGATTTAACTAAATTATTTAGTTACAATTCTGAATTCATTTCATGATTGTTGTTGGTAATGCAATGGAATTTAAATGTTGAAAACACTAATGATTTTTTGGTTGTTTGAGAATTGTGTTAGGAGCAAATGTTGTAGAAGGATGTCCAAGTTATGGAAGCAAGTATCATAAATATGGGTCACAACGTTCTACCACTTACAAGAGCCAAGCAATATGAGGATGGCCTCATGGTTAAATAAATCTAATTTATGTAGGAGACTAAATTGTAAATTCAGATTTGAATTTGGTTATTAATGTTATTGATTGTTTACTATTTGTGAATTGTGTCAAGAGGACACATTGCAGGAGGACCATGTGCTAGCAAATGCAAGTGCTAAAAATCATCAGAAGGATATCATGGGTGTGAAATCTAAATGAGTATACATTTAGATGTAAGATTTTATTAAAATTTTTATGATGAAAGATAATGGTTATTGCTTGTTTTGAATATGTCGAGAAGGATAGGTTTCATTTATGCGAGTCTTGGACATGGAAGTAAATGTAATCCCATGAGGATGATTGTGCATTATTTTCTACATGGTAAACCAACATGAGGAGGGCCTCATGGTTCATTAATATGATTATGCAGGAGGTAGATTTAAAATTTTAGAGTTGAAATTTTGATTCTGATGTCTAATAAGACTATATTTGTGCCATACAAGTGAGATGATGAGACTTTTCTGGGGAGGACAAGTGATGGATACAACCTAGAAAGCATAGGGAGGTTTCCATTGTCATTGAAATGAAAAGTGTAGGAAGGAAGGGACACACAATTACTTGATAAACCTAGTAAAGGATGAGACCTCTTGAAGATGACTTGAGTTTGGGCACTGATCTTTGGACACACAAATTGAATATCACCTAGAGGAAGGGGATACCTGAGGGACTGTTGAGTAGAGAAGGAGTACCTTCTTGGTTTTGTGTGGGGCGTATAATGTGGACCCCAATCTGCCCAAATAATATTGAGGTGCATGTAGCTCTGTGCTTGAGCTCACTAGCTCAGTAAGTTCCATCCATGAGTTCCTTGAATGCCTGATAAACCTAGTTGTGTGATGGGTTTGCATTGTGATCAATGAATGGCATGACAAACCTAGTTGTGCATTGCCTTGGAATTTCGGTTAGTCTTTTTGGTGTTCTAATAGCTTGATAAACTCAGTTCTGGGTTGGCGTGGATATGGACTTAATGGATAGAAGGGTAGCAAGCTAAACCTCACATGTGGCAGCCATATGAAGCTAAAACATATTCAAGAAAGAAATTATCATGGTATATACATACTTGTTCTTCTAGTTTATGAATATGTGCTTCAGTTATATATTTTATTTCCCATCAGGGAATGCTTTATTTGAGATGGCTATGATATGCAAGATTACAATGTTTATTGTTATAGGTAACAATTGTGTGTAGTACAATAACAACAATTTGTGGACATTTTTGCTCAATGATAGCCATCAAATACAAGTTGGAATGAAGAAGATAACATTGTATGTGCTGTGGAAGTAAGAGACATGGCCTCTTGAAGAAGAACAAGAATGTTGGAACAACATTGCTACATTTAAACATGCTTGAAGAAAGTGGAAATATTTGAGGAAGGCCATGCATTGTATAGTAGCACTGATAACAATGCTAATTTAAGAGGGAGGGTAATGTAGTACCCCTGTTTTGACCTTGTTGATTAATACAATGTAATTGTGTCAATGTATGTAAGCATGATGGACTCACAGTGAGTATCGCAAGGCCAAGGCCCCGCCATTGAATATCTAGGCATGTAAATGGACATATTGGGAATGCATGCTAGTGAGATGAGGGAAAATCATTAATATTATTTAAATATAGATGATATGCAATCAACATAATGTAATCGGCTAACTATGGAAAGGCACCAAGAATTAGTTGTAGGGAATTATTTTACACAAGGGAAGGGAAAGGAACCAACTCCATCCATTGAAATCCAAGTGTTAAGTTGAGAGCCCATCTACCTTGATGATTTTTTTTGTCAATCATTTAATTCTTTCAAGAAGGAAGTGGTTGAAAGGAAAGCATGGGGGTGTTTTTGTGTGGGAGATGCCCTCTAGTTTCAGAATTTCATGATTTCTTCTTTTGAAAGAAAGGAGCCACAAAATCAGAGCCAAGTCATCCTAGTAAGGATTAGTTTTCATTCCTCACACATTGCTTGTTGTTCTAGGCATATTACTACATTACAAGGAGTTGTTTGCACATAGTTTTCATCTCAAAAGTTCATTTTTTATTGTTGGTTGTCCCATGGGCGGTGAATGGTATTCGAAATTGGAATTTCGAGCATTGTTTGAGTGCTTCTCTTGCCAGGTTGGGTATTGAAAACCCTACTTTTATTTCCTTGTTATTATGCACTTTCCTAGAGGGCGTTTTTGGATTCCTAGTTGTTTCATGTTTTCCCAAATTTCATTTTCTATCTCCCATATGTTATAAATCCACCCCATAACTTGTTTTTGTCACCCAAGAATTATTAATATTCCTTATACACTCATTCTCATGGTCAGTTGTTGTAAGTTCAACCATGAATCAAGCTATCTCATCTCAAGTTCAAGTTCTTGTCTCATTTCTCAATTTGTGTGTTTCAAATGGGGTGTTAAATAAGGTTGTCTTTTGGGGAGTCATGTGGTGGATTAGTGATCCATTTGAAAGCCTAATAAACCTAGCTGGGTATGTTAGCTTGGCTTGGAAAACTGTGTGTGTGTGTGTGAGAGAGAGAGAGAGAGAGAGAGATTGTAAGAATCTTGATACATCTAGCTACGTGCTAGTTTGGATTTGGGATTATGCCTATGTTATTGTGGCTATCTTGATTAATCCAGCTATGACTTGGCTTGGCTTGAAATGGGTTAGATGACTATAGATAAGTTGAGAAGGTTCCTTTCCGAGTGGAAATCATTACTTGGCTCAAGGATAACCTTTTATAAAAAAGAGTATACTAGACAACGAGCTTATGATTAGGTGGAATGCTACTTTTATATAATTAATTACCTAGTGTACGGTTAAATACAATAAAATTATTTACAATTGTTGAATTGGATGGTTTGAAAAAAAACCCCGTAGCTTCAATGGGTTAATGAGACCTTTAAAAACGTTAAAAAAGCACAATTCCATATGATAATTAAACATCATATTGTGCATTATCCAAAACATATTAACACATTTCTCTTTAATAAAACGGTTAGATGAATAAAATAGACGAGAAAACAAGAGCTTTTTTTATTATAAAACGGTTAGATGAATAAAATAGAGGAGAAAACAAATAATGAAATCAACTATCATAATACATACTTCTTTGTCTTTATATATAATACAAAGCAAATAACATTATCCTAAAAGACAAATTCTCAAATTCAATGACAAATCGAGAGAATATTCCAAACATTTTTTAAATTAACAAGAAAACAATGGATATTTAGTGACGTCTATTCCTAAAGCAAAATGTTCTACATGTAAAAAAAATTAATTGTTAAATATAAATTACTTTATTATTAAAAATTTCAATTAATTATATATATATAAAAGATAAAGTTAAAGTTAAAGGTTGTTTTGGTATGGTTTTAGTTGGTATAATTATTATTCTACTTTTTGATAAGATGATTTTGTTTTTCCTTGTGAAGAGTAAGATTTTGTAACAATTTGGTGGAAGTGACTTTATACAAAATCAATCTTCACCACAAACTTAATTGGAACTATAACATTGAAGAAAATTTGATAAACCGAGGGTAAAAATCTTATTATGGACCTAAAAACAATTGTAAATAAGTGGACCTTTGGATTTGAGATAAAATGAAACTTATCTTTGAGACTCTCGTCACTCTTGCTATCTTATATGATTATTAAATTTGGAGTTGCAACATCTCTAGAGAATTGTGGAGAAGGATAAAGCAAATCCAGAATAATTTTATAACTTCGATATCAAAATTAAAGGCAATACATCATATCATGTGGCTATGACTACATGCTTAATTGTCACAAGCCTATAAACCACCCCCCCCCCCCAAAAAAAAAAATTCTTTTATTCCATTATTCGATTATGTTGTTGTAACATGTACATATTGGTCGCAACATGAAATAATTTGTCTTCATGAGTAAAATGCGTGTAAAATAACTTATATCGATTTTTATGTTGGATTGACAGGTTGTGCCTCATGTGGCATTGCAAACAGGTGACGACGCCCCAAAAGCAACTCATTAAGGTGATGTTTTCATTGTTATTATGATTATTTTAAAAATTGGTTTTGCTAGGGACCTATGCCTTAAAAAACTATGGGTTGGTCCTAGCATACAATATCTTAGTGCTAGTATACTATACCTTAGTCCTAGCATACCCTCCAGTATGAGTTGGAAATGATAGATAAAATTTGTTAATGAAATTGTCATTGATGCCAACATTGACTTGTACTAGCCCCACATATTGCCATTGATGCTACCAAGTCCCACTTGCAGTGCCTTGGATCCCTTACAAAGTGGGTTTGAGCCTTGGACCCCTTACAGAGTAGGTTTGTGCCTTGAATCACCTTGTACCTAGTTGACAAGGTCCTTATACCTACAAGGATGGATCTTGGAGCCACCACCTTGTTGAAGATGTTGAAGACCATGTTGATGGTGCTGAAGACACTGGAGATGGTCCTGAAACATTAATGGATGATGGAGAACCCCTAGATGGGTTGGAGAAGCATTAATCACCCATTCTGTGGTCATTCATGCTCTGATGGTATCATTATACCCCATGAGAAGACCCAACTACCCCACACATGATGTCATGATGGATCTTGACCCTTGAGGGTCTCTTAGTGTGGCTGAGGTGGTTGAAGAAGCCTATGAAGCCTCTTTCTTGTTGAATAATCCCTGACGAAGTCCTTGGACCCACACTTAGTGGTTTGATGACCTTGCAACCCTTATTGGGGTCATGGAGCTCTTATATGATGATGATGACCTTGTATGGTCCTTAACAAGATATGGAACCCCTGATATGATGAAGAAGCCCATGGAACCCTTGATGAAGACCCTCATTCCCTTGCAAAGGTCATGGAGTCCACTACTTTCACTTTACATGGTTAGATGGCATGATGATGTGGTCTTTGGTGACTTAATGAAGTCATGGAACCTTGTGAATACCTTGGTGCCCATTGCTTGCACCTGGTGTGGTTAAGGCACCCAAACACATATTGGATTGATGATGGTCCATTTAGTGACAAGCTTGAAGCCCATGATGGCACCTTGCACATGACATTCCATTAAAATCCGTAGTGGCTTGATGAAACCCTATGAATATTGGAGGACACACTCCTATGAATTTTAAATGATGTTGTTGACTTTGAAGGATGTTTTAAATGAAAAATAATAAAAATACATAAGGTTGACCATTGAAGTGGTAAGAAGTTTGAAATCCTTAGTCATACATATGGCTTATGTGGTGGACACCCTATTATATCGAAAATAAAATACATGCAATTCTTTGGTAAGGTTTGACTATTGAAGTGGTAAGAAGTTCGAAGTCCTTGATCATACATATGACTTATGTGGTGGACATCCTATTATATGGAAAAGAAAATACATGCAATTCTTTGGTAAGGTTTGACCATTGAAGTGGTAAGAAGTCTGTGTGACAAATAAAAGTCAAATTAAAAATTCAAATTACAATTTTTAATTAAAAATTAAAATTCTTACCTTTGAAGACAATTCGGCCAGCATGATGCATGTCCACTTTAATATGTATATAAACACATCCAAAAATAGTTAATGATCAAAGTAGAGAAGTGAATTCGTGGAGATTGGTCTGAGGTTTTTTTCGCAGCAGCATATGAGCAGTTCATTTTTACAGAGAAATGTTTGGGCATCTTCACTAAAATTGGCATAACTTTCTCATACAGAACCTGAATTGAAAAATTCTTAGCTCGTTGGAAATCTTGTTACGAGGTCTATGTGATGACAGGATTTAGATTTTATTTTGGTTTGTCTACTGTTTCTTCATCTTGTCATATTCAAAAAGGTATGGTTCATTCTTCTGGGTTTCTCTTGTGATGGCACTTGTCCTTCATGGATAGAGTTCATATTTGATCTTAGTATGTGAGTCTCTGTATTGGTATATATATTTGGACTCATTCTAGAGGCTATGATGATGATTTTGCATACCTTTATGCTATGCTATGATACAATTTATGATGATAATGCATGTGATAATGATGTACACTCTATGATGCACTCCTATGCAATATGATTTACATGCATACCATAGTGTGATGATTCTCTCCTATGCACTATGATGTATACTTGATGATGATGATGTATAATCGGTGCACATTGAGATGATGATGATGTATACCCTATGACGATGATGCATAGCTATGATGATGATGCATGATGAAGCATGCCTTATGTTCAATGAAAGAAGAGCATAATTACTTGTTCAGTAATTGTGTAATATGAGGTGTACAATGATGTACATGAGCAGTGTATGGCAATGAAATGACTTATTAGTATATTGTGATGAGCAACAGAGTTGAGCAACAGAGTTGAGCAACAGAGTTGAGCAACAGTGATGAGCAGTTGTGATGAGAAACAATGTTGATCAACAATTACAAGTGGATTAACCAGAGATTGATGAGCAATGTTGACCAGCAGAGTGATGAGCAGATATTGATGTGCAGAGAAGAGGTTGGTTGTGCAATAGAGGCATATGATTGCTTGCAAGAAGATTCTTGCACTTGAGGATTGGAATCCTCAAACCCTTCTTTTTGGAGCTAAGAAAACCAGGATGGGTCCTGTTATGAGATTTGGTGTTCTTTTCATCAGTTGGTGTTGATTGTAATCGAGAATATTGTTGTCTTCCATGTACAATAAATAAAGATAAAAAATCCATATATTCTTGTGTCTCTTTTGATGTGATGTTGTGCTTATGACTCATGATGAATTTGATTATGAAATTGATAACATAATGATTGATATACTTTGATTGAAAAAAAGAAGGTAAATTTTTTATAATTGCTCTCACACTGATTCACCCCCCCTCTCAGTGTGGCCATTGGTTCCAACAATTGGTATCAAAGCAGGCCTTCCTCACAAGCTTATCAAGCTTGAAGGAGATCCGTGGAGACACAATTGAAGAAATAGAAAAGTCATTAAGAAATGACGTGCCTGTACTTGATATGACAGATTATTTCAGTTGGAGGAGAAATATGAAGGCATATCTGAAGAAATTTGGCATTTGGGAGATTGTGATTAATCTAGCCACTCCATCAAACAAGAAGGGTAAATTAGTTGGACAGAAGGAAGAAAAGAAGAACAATACTACAGCCTTGAAGTTCCTCATGGATGGACTTCCCATCTCAGTGAAGGAAAGTGTAGGAGAGTACACTTCAGAAAAATACCTATGGTTCAAGTTGGAGAGAAAGTATCAGAAGGAAAGACTAGAACCCGAAAAGACAGATCATGATTCAGAAGACAATCCCCAAGAAGAGATCAGTCAAGAAGAAGACAAGAAAAAAGAGGACTCCAGTAAAGGTATGAACTCTTGTGATTCACTACAACAAATCCTGGAATTAGCATCCCATTTAGTGTCCTTTTTTAGTGTATTTTTTTTTACATTGAGTGGTCAAACTAGACGCTAAATGAGACGTGTCATGGGAAAAACTTAAAGCGTCTTAAAAAAACATCTTAATTTTCTTCCTAGATAGCATCCTTTATGACGTCCAAAATAGCGTCTATTTTTTTTCTTCCAGAATAGCGCCCATCTTTGCTTCCTAAACAACGTCGACGTTTGCTTCCTAAATAGTGTCCTAGTTTGCTTCCTAGCGAGTGTCCTCTTTTGCTTCTTAAATGTCATCCTCGTTAGCGCCATATTTTCATCCTTAATAGAACCATGTTAGCATCCAAATTAGCATCCAATATTGCATCCATTTTTGCTACCCCTTTAGCATCCCATTTTGCACCATGTTTTACTTCCAAATATGTGCCAATTTTCGTTTCCAAATTTGCACCAATTTTTGCTTCATTTTTTGCATCATGTTTTGCTACCAAAATGATGCCAAATATTTCTTCTATTGTTGCACTGCATTTTTCTTCCTATGTAGCGCCATGTTTTTCATCCAAAGTAATGTCTTATTTTGTTACCATATCAATGCTAGGGTTGGCTTCCTCATTAGCGCCACATGTTGCATCATTTTTAATGCCTAGTTTCGGGTCTTATTTTTCTACCATATCAATGCCATGTTTGGCTTCATCATTAACACCACGTGTTGCATCATTTTTATTGCCTAGTTTTGCATCTCTCATTTTTTGGTCACTAATTTAGTTGTTTTTATTAGTTTTATATACAAATTTTGGTCATTTTGTTTAGTCACTTATCTCCCATTGTTTGGTCACTTACAAATTTAGTTGTTTGTAACCGATATTATAATATCATTAGGGCATGGAGGAATCGAACCACCAACCTCTTGCTTGTAATGAAGGCGCTCTTCCATTGAGCTAACACCCTTTAAGAATTCGGGAACCTAACATACAGAGTCCTTTATAATTGTAAAAAGGATCAATACATAACTTTGAGTATTTAATGGTCGAAAAATTATGATAGATTGTATAAGTTCAGAATATATGATCAAGTAGGTTATGAAATCCATAAACCTTTTCTAGGAATTTTGAAAAAAACTCAAGAAATTGGCTTAATGGGATTGCAAAAATCATTATTCCCTAGCAACCGTAAGTGTACCACTATATGAGACCTATCAACAACACGTGTCTTAGTGTGGATGCCAAGGTGAGTTTTAAGGGCGGTTCTAAACCCCCCTACCATTATCTACATTTGGATGAAATTGACAACATTTAAATGGTTCATTTTTCACTATTCCTGTGGGAAGAAAATTGTCTTTAATTAAAATCATTCTAAATCACTGGCATACCAAGCGTGAATGATTGTGTTCACAATAATAAACTATTGTTCACAATAAGAAGCTAAATTAATGTAAAATTGTCTATTGCATTACAATATTGTAATAATAGAATCTGCATTGTACAAAGCACTCTGAGATAAGAGAATCATCTGTAACATTAGTGGAGGAACTAAAGTCTCCATACATATAAGGATTGATAAAACTATGCTACTCTTTAGGCTTCAAACATATGTGACTATGTTTGAGTTGAAGTTCTCTAATTTTGCATCAAAATTAGTGGCAGCCTAGTCAACTAGTTCAAAATTTCCGAAAATAAAATTCAGGAAAAATTGGTCAGTGTAAAAAAGTCTCATAAAATTCGTAATTAAGTTCGAAAAGAAGAAATATGTTTTTTTTATATAATAATTTCATATTCCAAATAAAAAAAAATACAATTGTTTAAATTTCAAATCTATTAAAAACATGTCAAATTCACAAAATATTTGACCTAAGTTTTTCTAATTAACTCTTTTTCTCCTTAAAATTACAATTAATATTTGAAATTTGCCAACATTTTGAAATTCAATTTGTGCAATCAAATTTCCTTCACATTCAAAAAATTTCAATTGTTTTGGAAGAAATTCATCAAATGCAGTTACATAAATGGCAACTATGAGACAAATAATTTTATCATTGCAATCATAGTCACACAAAGCATCCAAGCTGCAACAAAACCATCATCCAATGACCATTTTCAGCATAACACTTGTATTAACCAACCAAAGATGTGCCTACCTCATCCAAGAGTTAACTCATTCCTTCCTCTCTTTCTTGAACAAGGTACAGTTTCCAGTGCTCGGAGAGTGCTCGGTTTGACTGTATGATAAATCAGACCCATGTCATTCACTATTTCTAGAAAAGTTGCCCTTCTTACACCATCTTGAATATTTCTAAGTATGTTTCGGTGTTACCGGATCCACCACCACAGTGTGTAAGATCCGCAGATCCTATACGTATCTGAGGTGGATCCACCATTGAAATGGATCCCTTGCAGAAGGAATTGTATCCTGGTCCCATGAAACAGATCCTGTGAAAAATAAAATAAAAAATCTTGAAATTTTCAAACAAATCTTGTGAAAAATCAAACAATTGCTGAAATTTTCAAACGAATCATGCAACTTCCATTGCTTTTGTGACCCATTGATCCCCCCAAAAAATTATTGTTTAATGAAAAAATTAAAAAACCCTAAACACCTAATGGCTAGCGTAAACCCCATTCAAGGTCTGGTCTATCCTTACATCAAGATATGCTCTTGAACTCTAATATATCAATATCAAGGTCTACTTTCAACGTTTTTATTTGATATATCTGTATGGCCAAGGTTTGTTGTCAAGGGCTGATCTATCTTTATGTACTATGTTGTTGCTCACTTCACCTACACTATTCTTGTAATACTCCAAAATTTCATAAAAATTTAAAACTTTTCTTACGACAATTAATGTTTAAAAAACATCGATGACATGGATAACTTAACTGCTAATAGTTATCATTTTAAAGGGTCTAATCTAGAAACTAAAACCAATTCCTTTATTAATTTTTATAACTGCATACTTCATTATCTGCATTCATATTTAAGAATTGAAAGATTGATTTAGTAAGTGAAAAGGTTTAAAATAGTTTGAGCTGAAAACAACTGTTTGTTTACTACATACTAAAGTTTGTCTTCTGCATAATTGAAGGAACTTAAGTTCATATCCGAGGCTTACTAAGCTTTTTAGCTAATGCAATGAAGTGACGATTCTTGTATAGGTCTGTTTACAGGTTAGACATTTTGTATCCCAGTTTCAGGATTGAGATTAATTTTCTCAACTAGCAAAAGTAAAATGATAGAATATTTCTTTAGTTTACAGCTTTGAGAAAAAGAAGGTATCGTCAAACCTGTATATTTTCCAAATATTGAAGTTGTTAAGCTGTTACACAACGTTTTGAGGTCTAAGATGTTAACCTTCTTATTCTTGTTTTTAAGGACACAATATTTGCATGTATATTTGCTTCCTATTTATTTATTTATACGCATAATTACTTATAAATCTAGGCAAAACTAGAAATAGATGCTTCCTACCTAACTTTGAACATAACTTGTTCATGTGATGTTTATCCTTTTGTTGTTATATTAAAACCAAACCCTACATGCAACTCTAGAGAATGATAACTTCTGCAAACTAGATCTTACAATACATTGTTACTTGTTACCAAGAAAATTTATATGTAATGGTATCAGTGTATAATCATAAGCAATTATTACGTAAGTTTAGGTATAAAAGAAATGACATTTTTATATGAAACTAACAGTTTCATACAGAGTATACTTTATTTATTGCCTAGGTATTAACCAAGGAAATTTGCAAATGAATACATTATGAGGTTATAAGTGAAGTAATAATGCTTTGTTTGATGGGTGGGAAGTTCATTACCTAGAGAACAATTATAAACCATAAACCTTTGCATATACTAACACTAATTATATGATCTTTATTTTATAGGTATAGATCCTATCTAAGCAAAAATTATAACTATAATACCTTTACAATCTATACTAAGGCATCTTAAAATAAAAAGAAATCTAGTGCTTATATGTTTTTCAATTGAGATCATAACAAAGGTTATGTATAACCTCTTTTTGTAGGCTTCACGTAAGGCTCTCGAACTATAGAGAAAAACCCATATTATCAAAATCAAAGTGGAACCCACGTGGTCGTCGGTTATTGGATGGGATTTTGACATTGGTAAACCCTACTACATAAAGCTCAAAAACCCTAAAATCTTGCATGATTTACCCTATCTTTCGCTGCTGTCGAAAGTGCCACCAGGCTCATGGCCTCATGGCCATTGGTGCCATTTTTTTTCCTCTGCGAGTGATGGCCTTCGATGCCAAGTCTAGCTCCATGAGTGTCTTCCTCCGTGTGCTTACTAAGCTGTAAACTCTATCTTGATAGCAGTGTGGTCTCGGTTTCTAGCTCACAGTTTACCTGGTGGTTTTTCGCTGACAGTGGGGAGGTTTGATTTAGATTTTACTGTGACTTTCTCACCTCGTTGAGGTTCTTGGCATTTCTCCTGCTCGTTTTCTAGGGTAAGAAATCCTCTTTCTTTTAGGGTTTGCTATGCAACACGAATACTATGCGGTCGAGGACCAAATTTCTCCAGGTAATTTTTTTTTATAACCCCTTCTGCATTTGTTCAAAAAAATTATTTACTGTAAGATTATCTTAATTTAGAAAGAGCTTAACACATTTTCTTTAAAAAAAAATCTTGTGCAGACTTCAAGAATTGCTACTGTGAGCTAGAAGACATAGTATACAACTACAAAAGGGCTCCACCCTTCCCATACAACCTGGTAAGCCTCGGTTTCTTTTGTGATGATGTGTGGGGTTTGGATGATGGTGTTTCACCGTGATTCGAACTTCTTTGTCATGACTATGTTGTACATTACTTTGTTTGGGAAGGCCGTGTGGCCATGGATTGTTTTATTTATAGTAATTTTGGACAGGTCATAAGGCCGTGTGGCCATGGATTGTTTTATTTATAGTAATTTTGGACAGGTCATAAGGCCGTGATCTTCATCATGATGTGCTGCATTTTTAAATTATGAAAGGGTTTTCCTTTCGCAAACTTGTAGACATTTTTTTTTTTAACTTGTACTGATTAGTAGTAAAATAGATGCGCCAACCTGTAAAGAAAAGGGTCTGGGTTAGACTTGGGCATAGTGGTTTATTTTTATGTAATGGAAACTTGAGTTTGTTAAGCTTAAGTTAATGAATTTTTGCAGAACTTTATTGCTAAATTACCTATGTTTAGAGGATAAATTGATAAAAGAAAAAGAATAGGTTTCGTTGCTGTAATTGTCCAAGATTTTGATTCTTATTGATGAGAATTTTTTGTGGAAATTACATATGTGAGATAGCTTTGAGCTTTCCTTTTTGTATAAAGATTGGTTATTGGAAACTAATAAAGGAAAAAGGGGGTTATTACTATTACCCGGTGTAAATTTGATTAGGAATATTTAATTTATCTTTTCTTATTTTATTTTAGCATATATTTGATAAAAATTCTAATAATACTGTTTTTGTGTAAATTTTATTTAATATAGGGAATTTATAATATAGATATTATAATTGTAAAATGAATAATTTGATTTATGAGAATATGGGTAAAACTTTAAATTCCCTAATATGGAAAGAAGAAAGAAAACAAGACTTGGTTTACAGTTATGCTTAATTAGGGTTTGTATTTTATTTTAATATGAAAACTCAACATTGTTGTTGTTTTAATTTAATGTGTTTAATATTTGATGTTTTACTTATAGTAATAATGAAATTACTTAGATGTTATTTGCACAACCTAAGTGATTACTATAACTTCATTTTACTGTTTATAAGTTACTCCTATTTATGTTATTTTTCTCTTTCCTTTAATAGTGAATAAATATATGTGTTTATAATAGGTTAAGCTAAAAGATAGTGATTAATACTGTATTAAAAAGAATACAGTTACACAAACTGTGTACTGTTTTTTAAGAGACCTTCCTTTATGATAGTTTTTGTTTATGTTTTAAATAGATGTATTCTATCTAAGGAAACTTCTAAAAAAACAGAGGAATCTTTCTTATAAACATTCCTATAAAGATTTAGTAGTAGAAAGTAATTAATCATATTTATACATTTCTTGATTTGATTTAACCATCAAAATTTAATTTCACCTACTGTACTAGAGTACTACCTCTTCAGAGGTGTGGAAAAATACAGTAAGGTATTTTTATCCACCAATAAATTTACACTAACCCTAAATCATTTATTCTAATACATATCTAATACATATCTAATCCATAATTTATCTATCTTGAATAGTAAGAGATTTCTCTAACTAATTTTAAATAACAGATGAAGCAGACATATAATTATATTAATTCCTAAATTCATACATTCGTGTTCCTATGCTTGCATAGAGGAAATAAAAATAATATTTAGAACCTGGTAATATAGTAGAGGAGACAACAACTTAAGGAGCCCTTTCCTCCCAACCAACTCTTGAAGATAGCTGAGCTGCAAATCTTAGGACCCTCGAGGCTGTCTACTGGTCCACCTGGTTGAAAGCACTAGGTGAGAGAATAGGTTTAGAAACCTTTGTAACTCCACAGAGTAATCAACAGTAATATTTCTTCCTATAGCAGTAAGAACTCAACTCAAAATAGCTGCACTAGTCCAGTAATTCAGCACTTTTCACTCAAAGACTTCTGCCTGTCCCCTCCATCGAATTTCTTGTGCACCAATTTCACTAAGAAATTTCACAAGTAAAGAATGAGCACCCTCAGCTGAATTCAATGGGAATTTTTATCAGCATGCCTAGGTCTTTTGGGTCAATTTTCACTTAATGAGCCACCTGCTCTTGTTCCACTTTCTTGGGTTACATGACCGCAAAAATAGGGAAGTTGCCTCTTGCGGTAGCTAGAAGTAGTTTGAGGATGCTGCCAAGTGTCAATCTTCTCTCAACCCAGATTATTCCACCAAGTGACCAGTAAACACTCATTTAACAACCTCCTTAAGTTTTTGTCTCATCTTTTATTTATTAATTAATAAAATATTCAGCAGTTAAATGCAATTATCCTTGATCCCACCTAGTCAATAATTACAAACTTTATAATAAAATTAAAACATAATGTCTCCTAAAACATAAAATGTTTTTGTAATTTGGGGTATGTGACAATTCTATAGTCTTTCCATAGCGTTCAGGAAAACCATTTTATTCCTTGTTGATAGGGACATGTGGATGTAGCTCACAAAAACACTATTATGACATGCTTCAAGTTCATGCTAAAATGGTTTTTAAAATTATCAATATCACAACTGATCAAATTATCATTTATGGTACATGAACTCTCCTTTTTGGCAATAACTTATAGTTCTACTCTTGTGTTTCCTAAATAGTTTTGTTTCTTCATTCTATTTTTTGTATTTATTTTAAAATATTTTTATATTTGTTTGTACTTGTTGTTTCCTTGCCGTATTTGGATCCTGGGTTTTAAAAAATCTAGCGAATCCGTATCCAGATCCCAATCCGTATCGTGGTAACTTAGGTATGTTCTCTAGCTAACACTACAAAAATAAGCTTGAAACATTTACTTTATAGATATGTAGTCCAACTATACAAACATGTCAATAAAAGGGAAAAATACCAATCTTAGTCTGTAATACATGGCCAACTAGGATCATCTTATTGCCCACAACAAGTTCTTAATAATAAACTTCTAAATTCATAACTGATCTGATCTCCAACTGAATCAGTGCTATAACATTAGAGGAGGCATCATAAACAACCAATATCACTACATGATAAAATCCCTCAAAACTTTGTACCTAGTTCCATGATCTTATTCTGAGCTTGAAACAATTTATTTTGGATATATATCTAATATGTAAAATGCTATTGATACAAGGGCCCTTATGCTGACATCAAGGATATCTTAGTACACACTCCAACAAGTTCATATTATGAACAAATTGATTTCGCTACCAAATTGAGACATAAATTGATGCAGTGTTGTTACATTGAATGAACCTTCATCACTAACCAATATGTCACTACAGGGCCCATGCATGATTGCTCAAAATAGGGTGCTTAAGTCCACATTCTTAGCCACATTACGCACCATAATACAAGAACCTCTTAGGTTGCAGCAAAGTTCAAATATTGTTGATTGGCGAATACATTTATTTTTTTAATCCAAAGCTTGTGCCTTTAGTGTGATGGAAGATTCTAATGATCCATTTCTTAATAAGCTTCATAATCCAGATTGGTAGGTATAGAATGCCATAAAATTCAATACCAAATCAAGGTCTGGATACAATAACATTATCTCAGCTAATCAATCCATGAAGATCTATATAAACTAATTGTAATGCAATTATGACAGGGTGCATATGGATACTAATTTGTTTGGGTAAATTCAAGTAGGAAATAAAAGATTAGGCCTTGCCAATGCAATAGGAAGATAGGTAATCAAGATGTTGTTTGTTCTTGATAATTTTTTCATGTATGGTCATCATTTTTCACCTTTGTTACAAATAATATCTATCATCCAGAGGGAGGGATCCTACTTTGGCCTCTAAATCAATGCAAGTCATCATGCATAATAGGTGGCAAAGTTCCACCTAGATCTTAATATTGTAGAGTGGTTCAAAAAAAACACATTATAGATAATTATAATGTGAGTGTAATCTTGTATCCTTTTTATATTTTGTTGTGTTCAGTCAATCCAAGACAATCAATCCTAGGGAGGATAGGTAAATCCCATGGCCAACAAGACCATTTGAACGATATTGAGCCCCACTTGAAGGCTTATAAGTGGGTACCACCACCAATAGCGCAAAATCCAAATTATTTCACCACTGAAAGGCTAAGGTTCCTTTATCTCTCTCTACACCATAACCTCTACTAATGTTTAGTTCAACTCAATCCTTTCAATTTAGTTGTATCCATGAGATATAGACTTATTCTCAATGAAATAGTTTAGTTCAGTGTGGTTATATAATTAAGTATATAAAACAATCAATGAATTAGTGCTGCTTGAGTTACTTGCATTGAGGAGAGTTACTGACTGGATTGTAGTAGAAACTCGTTGGGAGAATCAACCCCAGCTGGAAGAAGAAATGACATAGGATATATACAAAATGGCCAGCCGAAGAAGAAACAAGCTTATGGAGAGGGGTTTACAACTGATCCATATTAAGAGAATAGTGTTCAACTGAACCATATCACATACCAATCATTCCCAAGATCACTTCCCAATATGAGACTCACATACCTTTCAATGATTGATGGATTCTTGTCGGATTTATCCTTCTTGGATTTTTTTTTGTGCTCAATCAATCCCAGATAATCAATTCCAAGGAGAATAGGTAAATCCCATATCCAACAAGATATCTCACGTACCAATCATTCCCAGGATCACGTCCCAATATGAGACTCACATACCTTTCAATGATTGATGGATTCTTGTCGGATTTATTCTTCTTGGATGTTTTTTGTGCTCAATCAATCCCAAACAATCAATTCCAGGGAGAATAGATAAATCCCATAGCCAACAAAATACCATTGGGTAGTAGAGAATGGAAAGGGATACTATGCATCTTGGTGAAGACACCAGTTTGGTATTTTGATATAGTATCTACATCTATATGTAAGTTAGATTCTGAAGGAGATAATCGAATCATTCCAGCTGATGCAATCTATTCCTAAAAGGACTCACAATAGGAAACCTTTAAAAGGAAACGTTGAGAGGTCAATCCTTGTATTGGAGGAAACAACGAAGTATGGAGAAACAATAAAACAATTTATATACTACTTAGTAAATCCATATGCAGCTCATGTAAATGCCCAATTACCCAATGAGAGGAGTAATTGCTAAATACAAGGAAAACAAATTAATGATCCGGCTAGATAAAGTAACTATGAAACAACTACATTACCATGGTAATCGATCTCATTTAATCAATCAGATGAACATTCCAAGTATTTTATTTTTTGGAGTTTAGTTCTTTCATGAGTTCCAACAGATGGGTTTAGAAGCCATCACAATTGGATGTCATTCTCATGGTTCAACAACTTAGTAATAGGGCCTTCCTTCAAAAAAGTGATCTTGGTGTATTTTAGACTTGTCACTCAATAACAGCGAGATGAGCGAGGAAGTAAGAACAGTTGGTCAAGGGAAAAATGCCCAATGTATAGGATTCTCATAAGTCACTATGAATGCAGAAATGGATAGGATTTTCATAAGTCACTATGAATGCATAAATGATCCACATGCAAGATATTCATCCTTCACTCTAATACTTGACAATTTTCATCGTTAATTTTCCAAAAGTGAAAAAACCACAGTAACCAAAAATAAAATGAATTGCTTGTTTACCATACTGAAAAACAACAGATATCAAGCTTACCTCACCAGGCTATATTTTGAATAGTCAATAGCATGACCCGATGCTCTGCCAATACTTTCCTTTGTCCTTGACAACATCTCTAACATTCCTTCAAAAGTCTCCCTACCAATTACTGCTTCTGTATCCCAACCACTAAGTGTCCCTCCAATGATCTTTTGCTTGAATTTTCTTAGAATTCAACTGGTCTGTAACAGTTTGGAGTTTTGTTCAACTACTATCTTTGACATTTACAACTTAATGGCTACCATCAGGATGGCTACGAGATGCTCTGTTTCCACAAACTTGTTGGATTGCTCGTCCGGATTGTTGTATACAAAGTTGACTCCTATTGAATTTCTGCATTTAGTATATCTCTTGCATACTCATAGAATGTTGTCCTTGACCTCTGTTAAATATGAAACCTAGAAATTCATCTAGGTTTTGGAACCATGTACCATAAATATTGTTGATCAACTCTTTAGAATTGGAGATTAGTGATTGTACTGAAATATGGGATTGCTTGTTGATGGGATAAAATCATAAAAAGCATCAACTAAGTTCCCGATCCACTTGGGATAAGTTCTGGCTTGGAAGTGCTGGAGGATCCACTAGAGATCTATTTCCAGCTTGCTGAAAATGTCAAACTGAATCCAAAAAAGAATTTAAAAAAACTATGAAAACCTGAAATTATTTCCCTATCCTTTGCATATAAATTAGTTCATTTTCCTAATCCTGAAACATTCAAATCTTTTCTATATTTTTGGTTCATAAATTGCATACTAGTATAAAACACTTACGAGTAGAGAACCATTAACCTACTTTACGTTTCTGGTTCATGTATTTATCTTGATTAGATATATATATTGCTTCCTAGGAAAAATGTTATGTTTTTTTGAAATTACAACTGTCATATATATATATATATATAGTGAAAGTTGGAGTGGTGAACTGTGATCTAAACTACTCCCTCGGATTGGTGAAGGACTGGAAATAAACGGAATAGAATTCTTAGTTTCTTCAATTGAAACAGAATGTGGCAGAGTTGCAAAACGTGTTTGTTCTTGCTTAGCTTGTGCAACTGCTATAAGATGCTTCATGTAGATGGGTAGCAATGTCAAAATCATTTAACATCATTTGACATAGTTCTGAAGTTTATTTTTTTGCAGCATCATATCTGTAACATAAGCCAAAATGCTAAGAACAACAAAGGAAGGACAATATGAACATTAATAAGTAGGCATCTAAATATAACAACAAAAGGCAAAAAATTGAATTTGAAACGCAACTAAATTTTTTTGTTTATAACTTTGGTAGAAAATTCTACATGCCAACCTTAAGTAGAGATCAAAGAAGAAAAGAACTAGATGTTTATACCTCATCAAAGAAACATTTAGACTCTTGAATTCTTACTTAAAGAAGGTTTTTCTTAGTAGGGGAATGGGTTGTTCATCTATACCTCATCAAAGAAACATTTAGACTCTAGACTTCTTACTTAAAGAAGGTTATTCTTAGTAGGGGAATGTATTGTTCATACATTCTGTGATGTATCAATTTATAAGAATTTATCAGAGCTTGCAGGAAGGGCTAACAGCCCGGAAAAAGGTTACAATTCCAATTTTCCTAAGCTAGTTAAGCAAAATGGATTTAATTAGGAAGATTGATTTTTTTCTGCCAAGAAGTATCTTGTGCTCCATTGAAGTTTTTTTTTAATATAAATCTTTATATATTTTAGTAAAAAAATGGTAGAAAATTGAGTTTCAGGCATAGTTTAATGGATTAAAGTGTATTCTAATGGATTAGAGCGTGCTAGTTATTCATTTTAGTAAAAAAAAACATAATGGTAGAAAATTGAGTTTCATGCATAGCCTAATGGATTAAAGTGCCTAAATTATCTATTTAAGTAGAAAAAAAATGATAGAAAATTGAGTTTTGAATAGAAGTGGATTAAAGCCTATTAAGATACAATATTTTTTGGTTTAAAAATCTCTAAATCCATCCAAAATATCATAAACAACTTACAACTATGACAAATTTAGATTATTTACTGAACCAGATTTAAAAGAGAGTAAAATTTTCAAAACAGTTTTGGATGAAGAACACATTACTCCATCACATGACTACTGGCTGGTAACTTTCTATGTGCTACTTTCCATTGTAACAATGTACTTGTGTGAATATTTCTTTGCTGGGTCGCACAAGATTTCTTCACCCTGACGCCCTTTGACTTGTATTCATATTGCTCAGCCTCACCCTTTTGTGCAACATATGACTTGTTAGGAGGTGTGATGATTGAATTAACTTGCCTTGAAGCTATATTTGAAACATCTTGTTTCTTTGGAGAAGGCAGCACTGGTGCAATCACGCTCTGTAGCTTTTGTTCTTCCATTTTTGGATCAGTCAATAATTTAGTAGACATTTTAGCATGTGCACTCCTCTCATCCTTATCTCCAATCTACCATATATTCTTAGAGGACATTGAATCTTCAAACCATGGAACCATTTGCTTCTCCTCTACCCATTTAGCAGGTTCTGAAGAAAACCTTATAAAAGATTGATATGAATCTGAATACACCACAGGTTTCTTACTACCTAATTTTTTTATTGCTTCTTTTTGGATCAATGTGTCTACTTTGAATCCATCTCATGAAGTTTAAAATTGTGGAGACTTTTATTGTTATTATTATTTATTTGTCCTATTTTAGGTGGGCTAGTTATAATACTGACCTCGTATTGCTATTATATTAGGCTGGATTTCGGTTTATAAAGTGAAACGCCCTAAGTGTGCCTGGGTTACTAATTGAATCGGGCGGGTAACCTTGTTTAAGTTTCACCACCGGTAGCAGGGCTGGTTGCTCCAGTTTATTACTTTTTTTATCCACTAAAATAATCTGTTTATCTTGCATCCAGACAACCCTTCAATAAAAAATTTCATTGAATGAAGAACTGGGCACATCCCACAAGTTTGGACTATATTCACGAAAAGAAGAATTGCTTGCTCTTAGATAGGAGGTGGCGAGATCGACATAAGGAGAGCGAGGAAGGTTGAACTGCTTTCATTAAAGATTTTACTTCCAAGCATATATAAGATGGCCTAATCCCCTGTAGCCATGTCTGCCTTTAAAGTTTTATATAATTTTCCTATGCAGTGGAAGTCTCTTCTTTGCACTTTGGGCATGGTTGAACCTTATGATTCTCATCTAATTACATTCGATTTATATAGAGTATAACCACATATTCCTTCTTCTATTGCCTAATAAGTATCCTGCATGAGGAAGCTTGATTCCCAATAAGAATATCAAGGAGGAGGACAACCGATCCTTAAAATCAAAGGAGGTCTGTAATTTTACCAAATGATAACATTTGCATAACGCAGAAAATGAGCGGGCAATGCGCAATTAGGTCGTCGTGGAGATACAATAGAACTCCACCAAATTCGTTCACTCTTATTATACAATGCATTCTTTGCACTGGGAGCACAAGCAGGGGTTTATGCAGCAAAAAAACCTGAGAGCGAGGAAGGCTGAATTGCTTTCATTAAAACTTTTAATTCCAAGCATATATAAGAGAATGGATAATAATAAATATAAATCTATTTATATTAAATATTGTTAGAAAGGATAAGATTGAAAGAAATCTATTATGGGGATTTTCTGTAATATTTACCCACGATTTGGGAAGGGGTGGGTGGCACATGAATAAAAACCTAGTAGCAGTTGGATCATAGATTGTGGTGTGGGAACCTATGTATTCATTAAAGCCATAAAACTTCAGTCGATACCCTAGGAAACTGCCTGAGCCATGGGCTTATTGTTTATATATCATATAGTATTACAGTGGTTGAATTTGTGATTTGAAGAAGTTCCCAACAATGTGAGGAGAAAATCTAGTCATTATGGGTAAAAATTGAAAAGAGAGGTTGGAATGAGCAATTTTAATGTACAAATCCAATTATGGAATCACACAGATTTTAGGTTTTCAAGCAAAAATACCCATTGAGTGATGATGATCTCACTGCAGTCCTCATAGCTTATGGAGTTGCAACTTCTGCTAGAGTTAATCAAAGTTAATGGAGTTAATCAAAGATAATCGAGACAGTGGCCTTCAAATAATGTGCCCTCCTCAAGTGATCTCGACCCTCTGGCTTGGACGACTTGGACATGAACTGTAGGGTCCCCCTTCAAGATGTTTGATTTTTGGAAGTTGTTCAAAAACCCTCAGTTGATCAAAAATTTCACATGTGGCTTGGTAGCAGGAAGGAAGGAAAAAAATTCCTTCATAGTTACTATCTTTACTCATAAATTTTGACATGCGAAAAAATTGGGGAAATTTTGAAGAATTTTGAACCCAACGCCAAGCCCTAAGAGTGTGATTAGTTTGGGAGTTTTTTAAGATGATAAATATAAAATACCAAAAAATTTATAAAAAATTATATGTATTTATTTTTAAATTATTATATTTAAATATAAATTTTATTTAAATAGAAATTATATTTAAATATTTAAGTTTAAATATAAAATAATCATTAAATATTTCAATAATATTTATATTTTTAAAAAGTTTTAGTTTGAAAAGATAATTTATGATATCTTTAAGATAGACATAATGCTATGAGGTTTATGTATTAAAAAATAAGTTGTTACAAATTTTTTAAATGAGATCAAATGTAAAAAACAAATTGATACAAGCACAAGGTACAAAAATTCATAAGCGTAGACATTAAGTTATCCCCAAAAGCAACATGTAGTACGTATTGGATAATGTCTTTTAGTGAGTAGCATGCATTCACAACACTAGGGGTTAATATTGTGTAGCGTCAACCTACTCCTAGTAATGGCTAGGGTTGAAGAAAATGTAGGTTCACTCTTAAAATCTAGGGTCAAAGAACTCATTGTATAGGTAAGAACAATAGCAATGTGTTTATGAGTGAGTTGGTGTCCTACATAGATTACTTTTTTCAAGCAAATTGACCATCATAAAATATTTTGATTTAGTGCAATATGGAGCTTGTGTGGTGTGGTCGATAGAATAATACAAGATAGTCCTAGTGTTCTTCAATTGAGTAGTTATGGGGTGCTTGAGCCCCCTATTGCATCTCGTTGACCTTGAAAATACACACCAATTTTTAGGGCCTTTTTAGAAACAGGGAGAGGGAAATTTAGAATTTGGGTTCTAAGCCAAAGATGTAGCAAGTTATGGAGATCCCCTTGGGAAAAATATTTTGTAAAATTATTTTTGTTTCCCTCTAAAATCTTCATTAAAATTCATTAAATGGGTCAAATTCTTGATTGGACCAAGTGTCTTTTTCCTAGGGAAAAGTCTTTCCCATTCTCTTTCCCAAGTATTTCCCCATACTTCATGATACATCTTATGTGTTACCGTACATTCCCTGCATCCTCTATCCTTCTACATTGATTCTTTCTCCACTACACCCTAGTGTTTACATCCCTTTCATCTTCCACACATTTCATATGCCTTTCCTTCACCCCCTCCACTCCACTTTCCCATGGGGAAAAGTACAAGAGTCACTCTTCACTCCCAACGTCACTTGATATCTCCACCCTTTTCATTCACCCTTTCTTGTACCAAAGATTCAAGATAGAGACCCTCAAAGTTGTACAAATAAGTGGTATGGACATGGCATCCACGAGATGACTTTGCAAAGGCATGGGAACAGATGACAGATTGGTGGAGAAATGACAAGTGTAGTCAATAATGATGTAACATGGAAGTTGACAATATGGACCTAAAATTGTTAAGGATATTAGAGAAAGGGACAACATGATTTGGGCTTTATTACAAAATGTAATTATGTATTTGTTTGTGCTTGTAAATCGTGAGAATTTCACTCACTCAATCAATGTGGTATAAAGGTTTATCCATGACCTATCAAATTCATTTGTAGACAAAAAATAATCACTATTATCATGGATACATGTGCACACCAATGAAAAGCTTAGTCTCGTCAATGGGGTTCTGGTTCAATGGTGAAGCCTTATCAAGACACTCGCCAAGGTTTAGTTCCCATGGAGGCATGATTGGTAGTTATTCCCAAGTGCAAGCTCTTGGTTAATTTGATAGAAAAATACCCCCTTGATGTGGCAGTTTAGCCAAACAAAAACTATATTACTAGCACAAATACATCTTAACTTAGATCTAATAAGCACTAGGAGGACCAAGGTGCAAACCTCAATGTAGTTAAATTATCTTTAAGGATTCAAAAACATGAATGACATGTGGAAAGTGGTTCTCAACTAACCTTAGATTTGGCATTGGCAATAGGTTGATTCCATGAGTTCAAAATCCTACTAAGCTAAGAGAAACAAAACCATACATGAGGAAGCACATCTCCGAGGCTCTTTTGGGAGTTCATAGCCCCTATCTTCGAACATGTTTTTGAACACATATGCCTAATTAATGGGTCTATGCCTATCCCCGATTGAAGGTGGTGTGCCTAATTGGATGTGCACAAGAGGTAAGTGAGGAAGTGTTTTGAATGTCTTGAATGTTTGTTTTATGTTTCCATTTTTTAGTTATATATATATATGAAAATATTTGTGTGGTTTTCTTAGGTTTTGGTTTGTCCATTAGATCTCATCTTTTGTGTGCCCTCTTATACCATGGTTTAAGGATGAAATATAGGGTACCTATTCGGACATAAAATTTATCATTGGGGTTTATAGGAAATGTGTGAGGCTCCAATCATCACACATGTACTTCATAAGAGATTGTTTCCTACTAGTGTGATTTCGTGGAAATGTCAAGGTTGATAAACGTAATCATGATCCTTGGGGATCATTCCATATGTAGAAGTTGAAATTGAAGGTTGATATTGTTTCCTACTAGTGTGATTTGGTGGAAATTTCAAGGTTGATAAAAGTAATAATGATACTTGGGGATCATTCCATATGTTGTGGCAGTCTCTTTACTTCAGATGGTAGGGTTAGTTGTTGTTGGTCAAAACCATTATGGTGTGTTCCCTCTCAGAGGCAAGTTGCTGAATGTAAGGGAATCTAGCCATAAAAAGATCATGGAAAATGATGAGATTCAACATATCAAACAAATCCTTGGTCTTCAGCATGGAAAGGAATATGATAGTGTCAAATCCCTTAGATATGGCCATCTAATGATTATAACATATTAGGTACATGTTGTATGTTGATAAGTGTGTGTTTTCTATGTAAGTTTGAAGGATACCATCAATTGAAAGATGGTTGTTTACTGTTTACTTCCAGGATCATGATGGTTCCCACATCAAAGGATTGTTGATCAACTTCATACACTATTTTTGGCCCTCTCTACTCAATATTCCTTCATTTCTTGTTGAATTCACCACTCCTATTTGGAATTGTAATGGTTATATAAAAACCACATACTGAGAATATCTTTTGCAGAATTAGAGTAATCAGGCATTATTTTGAAATTTGTGCAAGAAACTTACCAAAGATGTTGAAGATAAAGTGATCTTTGCAAAGGATCAGCAATCACGATCATCCACCCTTCAAATATCTCTTCAATCGAGTGTTTGAAGCAGGTGTACCCAAGGATGGTTTTTTCACAAAATTTGGTGCCCTCTTTCCTACCTGGATCTCCTACCGGCATCGAGTAGGTATGGGTATAGAAATCATTGAAACCTACCTAGATCGACTGTATCGAGTGACTGAACACCTATGTTCGATTTCATTATCAAGACCTGGCATCAACACGCGCATTCCCTGTCATGAATTTAATGTAGTAACGGATAAAGGAAAGGAAAATCTGTAGCAGATAAAGGGAAGTAAAACCTTACCACCACACCCAATGCTGAGATCACCTCATCATCGGGTCCTAAGAAGGGAAAACCGAGGATCACATCAACTACTTTTTCCCAATCAGAAAAATCAAATTTTCAAGACACAAATATTAACAACTATTAGCAAGTATTGAAAAAATTCCAAATATTACATTGTACATACATTATTAATACACCTTCTTTATATATATCCCCTTGTCAAGGACATAAAAAACATAATTACTCTTAAAAATGACACGTCTTCAAAATTCCCTGAATTTGATTTTGATTATTTAGTTTGCAAAGTTTAACGTTTATATGTGGCTTTTTCATTATTTATTATCATGACTTGTGATGCCTACATGGGTTGTTCACAAATTTTCCCTTGTGATCCCCTTCATAGTGATCTTACTGACCTAAGGCACTATTTTAATTTACACCTCCCTAAAATGGTGATGAATTGTGAACTCTCGTTAGTTTGTTTTTCTCTGCTTTATAGAAAAGGTCATCAAACTTCAAATAGAGTATGGAGATGGCTTGGATCCACAATATGGTCACATTGGTTATTGTCTCCAAATGTTATAAGTAACAATTACAAATTGCTGATTGTTATTGTTTATCCATTCACAATTACACTTGTACAAGTCTCAATGACTTGAGACACTTGCTTGCTCATTACCTTCTTAAAGGGGGTGAATGATAAAATCTTATTAGTTCATATTTGAATATTTTAGAGAAAAAGTAGGCCCTAGGTGGTGAATGATAAAATCTTATTAGTTCATCTTTGAATATTGTAGAAAAAAAGTAGGCCCTACACATTGAAAAGGGTAGACCTAAATAGAATATGGAGGTAAACCTAGGTTTGTAATATAGTTATGCAAGTCATTGTGTCTTGGTGTTATAAGTTCAACTCATATCTCTAAATTCCTTTGTGATTAACTTAAATTGCCAAGTAAAAGTCACTCTCGAAGAAGACATAGAGACAAGCTTAGATATACAATGTGTGTGCGTGTGATGTGTGTGTCCATGTGAATTCCCATCTTCTAGTATTGTAAGTTGGGCATTTACCTATATGTTTTAAATCACTCTTTAACTATGTAAACTAAATCCCATGGGAATCAAACATTGGTCAATAGTATAGCGTAATGTTGGAAGTTTTCATAGGGGCCATAAAACTTGAGAAACTAATTGGTTTTTCCCTTGAGATATGTCCGCTTATAAGGCCAAAGATGTAAAAAAAAATTATCCACTTATTCAAAGTAACACTATGAGCATTATTGAAATGCTTGTTGCTTCATTCCATTTTAAACCAAGAGCGAAATGTCCTTAAGAGTAAAAATAAAGTTAGCTTTTGTGTTAAGATTGATATCCACTTCTTGTGCCTTGGATTTTCTTGGTAAAAATGAGGGTATGGATGGGGAGGTTGTCCAAAACAACCTTGTAGGGTGATATTTTGGTAGCACCATGATAGGTGGTATTGTACTACCTTTCTGCAAGGGGCGTGTAGGCGAGTGGGGGGGTTGGGGGTGGGGGAACTACTAAATCCAATGGCCATATCAATTAATGTAAAACCCAATGGCTAAATTTTTTTATGGTCAATACCTCACAACCTCTATTATTTGTTATTAACTCCAATATATCAAGTCCTGTAGTATCCATAAGTATTATGACATGCATCCTCATCATGGACATCAACGTTGTCATGATCATCATCATCAATGCTAGATGGTACATCAACATCATATTGATCATCATCATCAGCAACATTAAGTATATCATCAACAAAATCATCATCATCATTATCATTATGGTCACTCATACACCATTAGTGTTCTTAATCACTCATTGACATTAGGATTAATGTAATGTAATTGTTAAGGTTATTTATATTTCGTTACAGTCATTTTGATGATAATAGGATTGTTTAGATGTAATTACTAACATTTAGGTGCCATTAGAATCGATTAGGATCCAAAATTGATACCACATGCATAATCATCGTTGACATCCACATCGTCATCATCATCATACAATAAATCAACATCATTGTCATTGTCATAGCCATCATCAATATAATTGCAATAATAATGAGCAAGGAGCCCTACTACCTCACAATAATGGATTAATTAGTCTTATACTTATCAAATCATATCCATACGCTCCATCATAATTATTGTAATTCATCATCGTCATCTTGTTAGGGCCAATCAGATGCCACTAGGGTCTATTAAATGTTGTTGGGGACACTCAAATGCCATTAGAGAAATTTAGGTGACATTAAGGTAATTTACCCTCATTAGTATTAATCAATATCTAAAAGTTCCATGATTACGATAATTTAGGTGCCAATATGATAAATCAAGATCCAAAAGTACTATCACATGAATCATGATCATTGACATTGACATTGATATATCTGATGTTCTGTATGTCAGACATTTTCCTAACACAATTCCTAGCGTGGTTCCTTTCAAAATTTCTGGAATTATTCCAAGCACTGTACCTGGATCTATACCTGGCATTATGTTCGATGTTTTCTAGGCACAATTCCTGGCTCTATAGTTGGCGCTATGTTGGATGTTTTTCTTATCGGAATTTGTGGCACAATTCTTGTCACTAACCCTGGATTAATATATGGTGTTATGCTATTCAGGACGTTTTTTTGGAGGGTATTCTTGGTGTTATATGGGATGTTTTTTTACGCTAATTGGGATGTTAATTTGGATGCTAATTGGGATGATAATCGTGATGTTAATTGGGACCCTAATTAGGATGTTAATTGGGATGCTAATCAACGTCCAAAATAGTGTCAACTTTGAAAAAGGGACGCTAATTGGAATGCTAATTGGGATGCTAATTGGGACGCTAAGTGGGATGCTAATTGGGACGCTAATTGGGATGCTAATTGGGATGCTAATTGGGACGCTAAATGGGACGCTAATTGGGATGCTAATTAACATCCAAAATAGCACCAAATTTTGAAAATGGAGGCAAATAACGCCATAAAAAGCACCATCTCGTGGAAAAGCGTCCACTTTGTCCAAAAAATGATGAAAAATACTCTAAAATTGATAATGGACGCTAAAAAGGAAGCTAAAAGAGAGGCTAATCACAGGGTTTTGTTGTAGTGATTGTAATGATAACTGTGTGATGAAATTGAGAAGGTTCTTGCAGATGATGATGAAGCGATATCAAAGGATGCACATGAGATACATCTCACAATGCTGAATATTGATCTTAGAGCCAATTGGTTTCTGCACATAGTAAATTTGAACCAGAGTGACTTCATGAAGTTCAAAAATAAAATCTTGGACTCCTTGAACAAATATCAGTAGAAGACCATGACAATGAAAGTGTTTCTTGTGAAGCTCAAAAATAAGGAGAAATAGTTGCAGGATCAAATGAAATACAAGGATGCTGAATTTGAACAACTAAAGACTGAACTGATCAATCAAAAGGAAGAACCAGAAGAGCATGCTGAAGAGCTTGAAGAAACTAGATAGGTCAATCATGATCTGAAGACTCAACTGGAGGAAGCTAATAGGATAGAATAAATCTTGAAGATTCAGCTGGAAGAAAATGAGGAGACAATCCAGAAGCAGGAAATGGAGGTAGTTGGTCTTAGGAAGAAATGTGAGAATAATGATGGATTACAAGGAAACAACACTTTAGAAGTTTCCCATGCAACTCATCAAGGAAAGCCAATACAGATGAAGGAACAAATTCTTAAAGGATAGATGCGAAGAAGCAAGTATGGATGAAGAAGACTGACCAGTTGCAGATAGGAGAGGTTGATCAGAGCGGGGAGGATGGCTGCCATATGAAAAGCCAAGTGTAAGGTCTCTCAAATACCTTAGCACACCTTGAGTTCATGAGGCTGGAGGATGAAATCAAAGGGGAAATAATGGTTACTCCAGGTATACAGACATGTCCTAGGATCGTGCATATTGACAGGGGGAGCAATGATCAGTGATCAGTGGTTTCAGATGCAGATATATAGTCACCCTTTTCCATTGATTCCAAAGGGAGAGAGATGAAGACAAAGGGAGAGATGAAGACAAAAGGGGAGCATGAGTTGTTGTCATCAATGACAAAGGGGGATATTGTTGATGAAATTTTCATTGATGTCGACATGGACTTGTAGTGGCCCCACAGATTGTCATTGATGCCACCAAGTCCCACTTGCAGTGCCTTGGACCCCTTACAAAGTGGTTTTGAGCCTTCGACCCCTTATAGAGTGGGTTTGTTCCTTGAATCACCTTGTACGCATTTGAAAAGGTCCTTGTACCCATAAGGATGGATCTTGGAGCCACCACCTTGTTGAAGATGCTGAAGACCCTGCTGATGGTGCTGAAGACCCTAGAGATGGTCCTTAAACATTGATGGACAATGGAGAATCCCTAGATGGGTTGGAGAATCATTACTGACCCATTCAATGGTCATTCATGCTCTAATGGTATCATAGTACCCCATGAGAAGACCCAATTACCCCACATATGATTTCATGATGGATCTTGACCCTTGAGGGTCTCCTAGTCTAGTTGAGGTGGTTGAAGAAGCATATGAAGCCTCTTTCTTGTTGAATAATCCCTGATGAAGTCCTTGGACCCACACTTAGTGGTTTGATGACCTTGCAACCCTTATTGGGGTCATGGAGTTCTTATATGATGATGATGAACTTGTATGGTCCTTGAAAGGCTATGGAACCCTTGGTATGATGAAGAAGCCCATGAAACCCTTGATGAAGACCTTCATACCCTTAGAAACTTCATAGATTCTACTACTTGCACTTTACATGGTTAGATGGCATGATGATGTGGTCTTTGGTGACTTAATGAAGTCATGGAACCTTGTGAAGACCTTGGTGCCCATTGCTTGCACTTGATGTGGTTAAGACACCCAAACACATATTGGATTGATGATGATCCATTTAGTGACAAGATTGAAGCCCATGATGGCACCTTGCACATGGCATGCCATTAAAATTCCTAGTGGCTTGATGAAACCCTATGAATATGTGGAGTACACACTCCCATGAATTTTAAATGACGTGGTTGACTTTGAAGGATGTTTTAAAAGAAAAATAATAAAAATACATAAGGCTGACCATTGAGGTGGTAAGAAAAATAATAAAAATACATATGGTTGACCATTGAAGTGGCAAGAAGTTTGAAATCCTTGGTCATACATATGGCTTATGTGGTGGGGACACCCTATTATATGGAAAATAAAATACATGCAATTCTTTGGTAAGGTTTGAGCATTGAAGTGGTACAAAGTTTGAAGTCCTTGGTCATACACATGGATTATGTGGTGGAAACCCTATTATATGGAAAATAAAACACATGCAATTCTTTGGTAAGGTTTGACCATAGAAGTGGTAAGAATTTTGTGTGACAAATAAAAGTCAAATTAAAAATTCAAATTACAATTTTTAGTTAAAAATTCAAATTCTTACCTTTGAAGACAAGTCGGCCAACATGAAGCATGTCCACTTTAATGTGTATATAAACACATCAAAAAACAATCAATTATGGA